>CM064563.1:16522842-16794792 GCA_032716605.1 Paralithodes platypus | reverse complement strand
ATTTACCAATTCTTTCACCCAACCCATCTTACAATTCAAAATAAACACTGCAATGTCTCTGAACTAGGACCTTTCTAGAATTAATGTGATGGGGACCAAAGAATCTAGTTTCCTTTAATGCACAGAAAACCAAGTACCATCAATTTTTCTAAACGACAGAATCTCACTGACCTCCCATTTTTTGTTTAATGATTGTAATATTCCACACTTTTCCCCTAGTATTGACATTCTCGGTGTAACATTAACTACTAACCTGTCTGAACACATTATGTTAGAAGCATTGCTAAGAATGCCTCTAAAAAACTGGGACTCCTGTACAGGAGTTCGAGAATTCTTCACTGACGAGCAGTTGGCCGTAATATCAAATACATTTGCGTTCTCAGATGGATTACTCAGTTCCCAGTCCTGTGTGGAGTGGTATGCATTGAGGCAGTTGGACAAAATTCAAAATAAAGCTATTTATATTAATCATCAAGTCCTGCAAATCACACAGGACCTTTCCTACAGGTTATCCATACGAAGAAACATTGAAACCCTTGGCATTATTTCTACAGATATTTTTCCGCAGCCAATTGTTCCGATAGCTTGCTTCAATTGTGGCCGCCTCTCCACATCTTTTCCCCGTAGAACTAGGGCAGCTGAGAAGCGGGGGCCCATGAATTTACAGTTATCTCCTCCACATGCAGAACTTCTGACGGCTTTATTAGCAAAATTAAATTATCCCCAGAACTACTACTGCTTTGGAATTATCACTTGCCCTCGAAGTGCTTTCCATAAAATTACAATCTAACGCAGCATTTTAAATCCAGTTGTTTACACAACATTTTAATGAATGGAGGATGCCTTTAGGGCACATGTGCCCCATTTTTGTTTTATCCTGTGTTTTTCCTTCCTCCGTTCATTGTTCTCTTTAAGAAAAACACAAACAAACACATAAATCCGGGTACCGAAATGAGAAAGCAAACTATTTTATGAATGGCACTCAGCTTAAGAGTGTAGACAGAGAAACCGATCTGGTAGTAACAATATCGAGTAACCCAAAACAGAGTCAACCATGTTCAGAAAGTGTAGAGAAGGCAAACCAAATAATTGGAATTTATAGGCAGGTCATTTGAGCATAAATCCAAAGAAGTTATCCTAACTCTTTACAATTCCTTATTCCCCCCTCTTCTGGAATACTGGCATTCAATCCTGGTGCCCTTATTATAAAATATATTGAACAAGCTAGAACGAGTTACGAACAAAGTTGAGGTTACCAAAATTATACTTAGCCTAAAGAACAAACCATACGAGGAGCGTCTTTAGGTAGTTAACTATCTATTTCCGTTCACTCAGCTGCCAGATTAAGAGGTGACCTTGGACTTCAAGAGTGTTCAAAACTAATTCAAGGCAATGCCCACAATTTTTAACTGTAGTAAGTACTTTAACTATCGGACCAATCTAATATTACACGCGGGGAAACGGTTGCAAATTATTGGTAAATCTTTTAAACATCACCTCGTAATCGCAAAATGTCTTCTTCAACTTGAGTTTGTAAACTTGTGGAATGGGCTTTCCCGAGATGTTATAGATTGCAGCACTGTGGATTCATTTAAACTTTCGCGCCTGACAAATATCTTGCATCAGACGTGCGACTGACAGCATTTGTAAATTAATAACTTTATTTTATTCCCCCATCAGATTCATCAAGGATTATTGCGTATACTGGTATATATTACTAAGACGTTTACTCTCTTTTTTTCCCAGATATACGCAAGATCACTTATAAGCTGTGTTAGATTTTTACTAACCCATCTGTCCCCCTACTAACTTCCTAATTATGCCCACGGACATTAGTTCCCAGGGCACGTAGTTCCCTTTCCAATTTTCCTTTACCCACGTCGTAAACCCACGTGTTTGGAACATTTGATCCTCAGTGTCTTAGAGGACCAAAGCAGCCTAGATGTCACTAGAACTATTGTGTTTGCTTTTGATTTCCTTTGTACTGCCTTTGTACTCTCTCTTTCCTCTCCTCTGTAAAACGAATTTACATTTACATTTCATACCAAGCTGACCATCATTATAACCCGTTATTGATACCAATAATTGTAGAATAATTTCCTATCTTACATCTTACATCATTATACCATTCCCTTTAACCCTTTTGAGATCAGGACGCATTTCGACACTCCGTTCTTCTGGCTATTATTAGAACGATTTTATTCAGCCTTTAAGGTGAACTTTGTGGGAGCTAAAGAGTTATATATAAGGTTTTTTACCCCTTATTTGGTTCCCAGGCATCCTTCCTAACTTATTATAAAATTGTATATGATAACGAAAATATAAAGTAACAATACGTTGTTAGATCCTCATGGGTTAAGTGCTCTGACCTAATATGTATTTACTGGTCTCCGGAAATGGTCGTGTTATCCTGTTAAATACCCATTAAATTAAATATTGCGTCACTCTTTCACTAACTAAACATACTTACCAACATACAACTAGGAGTATTTGTGCCTCACCTCGCCAAGTGGTTTTGCCAATTTAGCTACTTTACCGCTATATTTTAGTTTTTGTGTTTGTCGTTATATTTCCAACTACTGACTCCCTCTTCATGCATAGGCTGAGAGCCTGCACATTCACCGCTCAACACGGTTTCTTGGTTGCTCCACTCTAGCTCGAAGCAGTCCCACTTCGTGAAGCTGCTTCGCCTTTATGCTTCACTGTCCTCACTTCCTAGGCTTCTGACCCTCACATCGCAGAACGCCACTTATTGTAGCCATTAACTCCACTACGGCATTGTTCCCCCCCCCTGTAGCATATTTTGAATATGGGAATATTCCCGTACCACTGCGTATTTAATCAAGGAACAATAAGGGTATTTTTTGGCGTTTTGGTGGGCTTTGTGTGGGTAATGGCCACTGATCCTAGGTTACAGCAAAAATTCAATCCCACTAATATCTTGTCCCATTGACACATCGGATTTGAACCCGGTAAACCTTTTGCGTTAGCAATTCCAGTGGATCAGAGACCACTCCCACGACACTTTCCGGCTCTAAAGGGTGGTTTTTTTACTCATCGATCCTAGCGGCTAAAAATGGGGGTTTATTCCATCTATCGACATGTATTTATGTCAATATTCTGATATAGAGATTGTTACATATTCTATTCTAGCGATTTCGGCATTTTATTTACTATCCTAGCTTTGTCTCATGGGGGTATTTGGTAACCCTGCTTTTTGGCGCGACCGAACCCGCGTTTCACGGAATGTCGGTTGTCAGATAATTACAAGGGGGGATCGGTAGAACAACTTTCGATAGCATCACAATGGTGCGCAGGGGGGGCCTGCGTTAAACTAATGAAGTCCCAGTACTCTCACAACAGTCTAAAAGTCCTATGTGTACACAACACGTTGCAAAACAACGACTTGGCGAATACCAAGTGTTGGAGTGTCGAATCCACTGCAAAATAGGTGCAAAGATCAACAAAAACGCCACTACAAACAAAAACGGAAAAACACAGCAGTGGTGCATTTTGTCACACACATATATATATGTTTATATTCATAATATATATATATATATATATATATATATATATATATATATGTGTGTGTGTGTGTGTGTGTGTGTGACAAAATCACAACCAGCGGTGCTGTGGTGTGTTCCAACATACATCGACATCCGCCTTGTTAATACCATTAATACCATCAGCTCTCACTCTCTCTGAGATACACATACACAAAACACTTTCCCTCCTCTCTCTCATCTTTTCCGCTAAATAATATGCCCTAACCCCCCCTTAAACCTGTTTCATGATCCTAAATAGGCGTCCTCGCCTTTTTTTTAATTTTTCTGGCTACTCATAATTATACTGTATACGATAATATTCAGAATTATAAAGGTATATGGAAGTCAGAAGGGTAATTGGGATAGTCTTTACCATTTTCATTCCCCACAGATTTGGTTCCTAAGGTGTAAACAATTGTCTACTGAATAAACCAGAAATCACCTAATCAAAACGTGGCAATGATCATCAAAGGGTTAAATGCGTTCCCCCAAACTATCCTGAGATTGTTTAACCTGGGCCCCCAAATGTTCCATCGGTGCGTTCTGAACCCCGTGGTCCCTTCTTATCCGTGGGCTGTATACGGGGTTCCCAGACATCCTTATATCATGTTCCAAGTAGGTAGGCCAGAAATCGTGAACCCTCAACTTCTGTAACTCAAGAAGGGCAAGAGCAAAATAGGCTGTACATTTTCACACCTTGTCCCCTGGCTGGCCCATCCCCAAATGGTAGGCATATTAGCTCGCTTACTCAAGCCGACAGAAAGCTATAGAGGTTAATGTTTAAAGAGCTATGGCTCTACACATTTGGAATAGGGTATAGTTTGGGCAGATCAGATCCTGCTAATTAATCCTATCTAATTCTCCTACCAACAATCTCTTGAGACCTCTGGTGGGCGCTTCTGAGCTAGCGCCAGAGCTACGACTGTACCCATCACTAGACCCAGCACCTAGGATATGCACAGTTTATCTCGATTGTGTGCGATTCTACATGTTTTTATTATACAGTATACGACTACACTAATTGCTTATATAGTATAGTAAGTAAGGGAAAGTCCTATGCCGCTGATAATACAAACATAATTATATGCTGATTAATTATCATAACAAAATTGGCGCGAAAATACCTGCCGACTTTGTATTGTAAATATATATTATTTATGAATATGTGTGATTTAAAAATAATAAAGCAACAGTATGCATAGACCAAAGTATGTGTCAGCTACAGACATTTCGACTAACTGCATATATTATAGAATTGTTGAAGGAGAGGGAGGGTGGATAGCTCCGCGATGTCGCCCATTTCCCACAATGCACCGCGGCAAACCTTGCGTTCAGCGCCTCTATCGGCCACTGTAGGCATTTATTGGTAGGGAGAATTAATGGCCTAGTGACAGATTTGGTTTACAGCTGTTTTAGTGTGTGGACATTTTGGTCAGTGGTTGATGTGGGCCGAGCGGTCACATGATTGGCCGGCTTAGTCCGTGGCTGCTTTAACCCCTTGAGGATTATGACAAGTTTTGGTAGATTATTCTGGCTATCATTAGACGATTTTATGCAATTTAGGAATGAGCTGTGGTAATTATAAGTGTAAATGCTATCTCAATTTAACCCTCTAACTTCCACATACCCTTCCTAATCTTAATATAACGTCTTAATAATACTCATAAAAGAGGAAAGAATGAGTATTGGATTTTTGAAAGGGTTAATCAGTAGTCGATTTTGTCGATGTCTGATTTGATGCACCTCTCGCTCCTCATATTTATTATAATAAATAGCCTTCGTCAGATAGGGCCAAACAAACACATTGATTGAATATGGACGAGCGGGTCGATTTGGTCAGAGCGATTGAATTGACCCATAATCGGCTTGGTATTCATTTGAATGTAAGTATGTAGTGACTAACATTTATATGCACTCAAATAGGATTTGTATTTTTTCCCAATAATTTAATATTTGCATTATTATTGTTGTTATGTTTTATACTTAAGTGACGAGCGGGCTTTCTTTCAGGCTCCTCAGTATTTGGAAGGGAACGCGGTCACTTCATAAAGAGCAATATAGCCCTAAAACCACTGGAAGGACTGTGACCACAGACATGAGTTACAGTTAATTTTAAAAATTAACCGATTATATGTATGTATGAGATATATTAAGGGCTGGGGGAACAAAGACAACATAGTTGGCTTGATGGTGATTTGTGTATTCTTTGAGAGTGTTTGGTCAGGCAAAACGTATTCAGTGGGAGTATTTGTCCAGTGTTCCTGGAATGGTTTGGCTGCTAGTTGTCCTGGGGCATCAACAGAGTGGAATCCAGTATCACAGATACATGATGGGCAAACAAATTTAATTAACATGCCGTTGGCAGATAATGTACATGGGAGCACCATGAAATAGCGCTGCTTAAACTTAAATAACTGAATATATCAATATATATACATAATATATATATATATATATATATATATATAGATATATATCTATATATATATATATATATATATATATATATCCGTTGGCAATTACAGTTTATTGCTTACATGTAATTACATACTTTAGAGTGATTACATTCATAAACATGTAATAGATCTCCAACACGAAAACGATTACGAATGTTGTACATAAAACTTCCGGCAATTTCCCGTCACATACAAGCCGTCAGCTTACATCAACATTATACAAAATATATTGAATCCATATACTGTATATGTAAATGTGTTAGCACATAATGGCGTGATACAGAAACCTTCCGATTGTATCAGGCAATTGCAACGATACATTTGGAATGAATAAATATGAATTTATGAACGGCGGTTTTTCATATGACTTTTTAAAGTCCTGGAGCGGGGTATGTAAGTAGGCTATGCGTAATTGAGAGAGAGTTACAAGTTTACAAGAATAGTTAGTAGGACCTTGCAGTCCATTCCGAGGAGATACTCGAAGTGGAAGGAGAGAGACTGTTTAGTGCACTACACTCCTTACAGATTGTGCAAAATACTATCTTCTCTCTTCTTGAACTATTTACAACTTCGGAGGGAAGTTTGTTCCTGGTAGAACGGATCTTATATGTGAAAAAGGTTCCACAGATACTAGTGCTGAACCTTTTCAATTCTAATTTCCAGCCATGGTTGCGTGTTCTATTCAGATTGAGGCTAATAATTTTGCAATAATCCAGATTGTCAAACCCATTAAGTATTTTAAACACTTCAATGAGCTGACCTCGTAGTCTGCGGGTCTCCAACGGGAAGAGATCAAGAGCTCTCAACCGGTCCTCATAGCTCATTCTTCTATGCGATGGAATAAGTTTTGTAGCCCTAGCTTGTACTCTTTCCAGTCGCTCTATATCTTTCCTGAGTGCTGGAGACCAGAGAAAGAAAGAGAGAGAGAGAGAGAGAGAGATAGAAAATTTAGGGTACATCTATAGAAGAGATTAGGATATTAGGCATAAGTAGGAGAGAAGGGGGTGGAGAGGGAGGAATAGCACCAAAATCATCCAAGGTAGAGTTTCTGGCAAACGTTTGAGCAAAGAGTTCAGCTTTGTCAGAGGAAGAAGTGATGGTTGTGCCATCAGAGTGGAAAAGGGGAGGGAAAGACGAGGAAGAAAAGTTGTTGGAGAGGTTTTTGCCTAGATGCCAGAAAGCTTGGGAAGAGCTATAGTTGGATAGGTCAGTGCATTTATTATTGATGAAAGAGTGCTTGGCAATTCGAAGAACAGATTTTGGCTGGTTTCCGGCAGAAACATAAGAAGAATGAGATTATTGATTTAAGGCGGTACCGTTGAATGTTTCCTCCTTTGCGGGGACAGCAGTTGAACAAGCGTGAGTAAACCCAAGATTTGTTTTGCATTAGAGAGAAGGAAAAATGGAATGTACGCTTCCATGCCTGAGAGGATTACCTCGGTATGCATTCAGCACTCTCCGAGGGTCCTCGGCCACGGAAGCAGAAGTCATTCCATGGGAAATCAAAGTAGTACGCGCCTTAACCGACTGGACCACAGCTGTGGTCCAGTCGGTTAAGGCACTGTGTTTCGTGCTGACCGCAAGGGGCCGGGGCGAGGGCTCATATCCACCAGAATCCTAAAGGTTTTTTCGGCCATAGCGACGGAGAGAATTGTATCGTGGTTCCTCCCTAACCAAGCTGCTATCAGCATGTGTTAGCCTACACATCTTCTCACCAATACAAAGTGCATCAGTGTATGTACAGTAATTGGTGGGAAGCCAGGCACCTCACGGTCGCCAAAGGTCGCATGAGACCTCGTAGTTATGGTAGAATAAGTATAGGTGTGAGTGTGTGTGTATATGTGTACTATTCGATGTCTTTCCTTCATTCTCCCAATATTTATGTACCGTCTACCCTCTGGGCTTAATACTAAGAAGGCATACGGTCCAGACGGTGTTCCTCCTGTTGTACTTAAAAACTGTGCTTCCGTGCTGACCCCCTGCCTAGGCAAACTCTCTCGTCTCTGTCTCTCCTCTAACGTCTTTCCTTCTTGCTGAAAGTTTGCTCTCATTCAACCTGTCCCAAAGAAGGGTGACCGCTCTCAACCCTCCCAATATCGTCCAATCGCTCTCATCTCTTGTATCTCTAAAGTTTTTGAAACTATTCTTGCTTCCAAATTTCTTAAGCATTTCTCTTCTCATAATCTGCTCTCAGATCGCCAGTATGGCTTCCTTAAGGGTCGCTCTACTGGTGATCTTCTTTCATATCTAACCATCTCTTGGTCATCCAACTTCGGGACTTCGGTGAGACTTTTTCTATTGCACTAGACATATCAAAGGCCTTCGATAGAGTCTGGCACAAATCTTTAATTTCCAAACTGCCCTCCTTCGGTTTCTGTCCCTCCATCTGTGCCTTTGTCTCTAATTTCCTTTCCGGCCGTTCCATAGCTGCAGTTGTGGACGGCCATTGCTCATTTCCTCATCATATCAACTAAGGTGTTCCTCAGGGTTCTGTTCTATCTCCTATTCTCTTTCTATTTTTCATAAATGATCTTCTCAACTGTACATCCAGTCCCCTCCATTCATATGCAGCTGACTCTACTTTACACCACTCAATTATTTTTCCAGAACGCCCCAGCCAGCATCCTTCAAAAGTAAACGTAATGAAGCCATAAAGCTTATATTCTGATCTAGCTACTATTTCCAAGTGGGGTAGAGAAACCTTGTTGCATTTAATGCTTCCAAAACTCAATTTATCCATCTTACTACCCGTCAGAACCTCCAGGACTCCCCTTATTCTTCAACAATACAAAAATCAATCCTTCATCTTCTCTCAATGTTTTCGGTATCCCTTTTTCTTCTGCTCTCACTTGGAAAGACCATATTTCCAGTCTCGCTAAGGCAGCTCCAAGCTGGGTGCTCAACCGCCTCAAGGGGTTCTTTACCCCTGCCCAGCTTCTTGCTCTGCACAGTGCGTCCTTGTACTGTTCACATGTGTGGGGAGGATCCTCTCACACCGCACTCCTAGATAAAGTAGAAAGGAATGCCTTTCGTATCATTAACTCCCGTCCACTCACCAACTCTCTGCAATCTCTCTCTCTTCGCCGCAAATGTTGCATCTCTTTCGCTATTCTATCGCTACTACAATAATCAGTGTTCCTCGGAGCTTTCCCAGTGTATACCACCTCCTCTTCGTAGGGTACGTAGTACCCGCCTTGCAACACAATCCCACCCCTACTCTGCAACTATCCAACCCAAGAGTGAAACGTTATTTTCAGACTTTCTTCTATTCAACTGCTGAGCTCTGGAACTCTCTCCCAGAATCAGTCTTTCCCTCTTCCTATGACTTAAATTGCTTCAAACTCCGTGTGTCCAGGCATTTTAGCTCGAACGTCCCTTGATTTTGGCCCTGTCACTCATTGAAATCTGGGGGAGGGACTCGCTGCAGGCAGTTATGCCTTTTGTCTCCCTCATTCACATAGAAATAAAAAAATAAAAAAAAATATATATATACTGTATATACCGGTATATATATATATATGTATATATATATATATATGTTAGTATAGCCAGGTAATAGATTCTCTTTTAAACAGACGAGGTTAAAAGCAATAGCAGTTTCAGCATTCAGGATTTTATTGTTACAGCTTTCAATAGTTCTAACAATTTTCCTCTGGGGTTCAGAGATGAGGTACAACAGGTTAGCAAAATTCATGGTGGATCCAACGTTTCAAAAGTAAACATCTTGCATCTTCAGGGAATGGAGAGGTAATGATTAGAATAGGGACATAGCATCATATTTATACAAAATTCGAGGATCAAGGAGAGGGAGGTGGGCGGAGGTACTGGGTGTGTGGTGGCTGTTCATTGGTGGAAGGCAGTCTATTCGCGAGACGGGCACTAAATCTTATCGGTGGTTGGTTGTTGGCTGTGGGTGGCTGTGATTGGTTGGTGTTGTCAGTTGTGTGCTGAGCGCGGAAGCGTAAGGGAGGGGGGCACAGGGCGAGAGGAAGGGGGGCAGCATGCCTGTAGCGCTTGCCTGAAGGAAGAATTTGAAGGTCTTGTGTTTGGTTGTTGATGCTGGGGTTGAGTGTTTGGATGTATAGAGCTTCTAAAATAGCTAGTCTTCTGGGGTCTGATTCTTTGTCGAGTATGGTGGTTTGTTTGTCTAGGTCGGCGCGAGTTAGGGCAAGATGGTGGGGGGCTTGATAGTGATCTTTTATAGCGCCAGATTGAAGGTGGAGGGTTAGTCGACGGGAAAGGCGAGTCTGTGTCATTCCAACATAGGATAGGGGTCCACAGTCCCCAGAGGTGCAAATATGCTGGTATATCACATGATCGTCTTTCGGTTGGTTGGTGAAAATGGGGGCGGTTACGGAGGACAAGGTTGGAGGTCTTAGGAGATTTGTAGTAAATAATGAGTTTTATTTTATTGTCAGGGTTGGTGGGGAGGACGTTTTTGTGAATTATTTCTTTCATAATGGATTCGTCTGTTGTGTGGTTGGAAGACATGTAGTTTCTGTAGAAAAATGTAATGTCATTGGCCGGGTTGGTGCTAGGGGGAGTCTTGTTTGTACCATTTTTCTAGGTGGTGGTTGATGGCATTGGTGACGTGAGTGTTGGAATCCCCACTGTTTACTAGGACCTGGGTGAGCCTTTCAAGTTCATTGTGTGTCATTCCAGGTGGTGCAATGGGTGAGGCCTCTCCTGACATAGGCGGCGATGGTGGACTGATGGTATCGTTTAGGGCATTCAGTTTCCCCATTAAGACATTGGCCATTGTTAGTAGGTTTGGTGTACACTGTAGTTTTGAAGCCGTGGTCGTGGAGGGAGACAAGGAGGTCGAGGAAGGGTAGATGTCCATCGGTGGTTTCTTCGTATGTGAAGTTGAGTCCGGAGGCGGCCATGAAGCGCTGCTGGAGGTCCCTTAGTTCGCCCAGGTCCTTCACCCGCACGAAGATATCATCGATGTACCTGCAGTAGACAGTGGGCCGGTGGGCAGCCAGGAGTTCCTCTTCGATAGTTCCCATGAAGAAATTGGCGAACAGGACCCCCAGGGGGCTTCCCATCACTACACCGTCGATTTGCTGGTACATATTCCTGCGGGGGCAGAGGAAAGGGGACTTCTTGGAACATAGTTCCAAGAGCGTCTTCAGGGCCTTCTCCGGGATGTCCAGGCAGTGGTAAACTCGACGTAGGATAAAATCTATGGTCTTGTCAACGGGCACGTTGGTAAACAAACTCTCTACGTCGAGGGAGGCGATGATGTGGTCGTTAGCTGGGGGGGCATCTCGTAGAATTTCTAGGAAGTCATAAGCAGAGTTGAGGTTGTATTGCCGTGGAACAAAATGGGTGGGGAGTTTGTTCAGGGCCTTGGCGGTCTGGTAGGTAGCAGTAGGGATCTGGGATATGATGGGGCGGAGGGGGTTCCCGGGTTTGTGGGGTTTTATAGTACCGTAAGCATAACCTGGGGTGAATTCTCCAATGAGTTTCTTCAGGTGTACGCCATCGGCTTTGGCGTTGATAGCAGTGATGGTGGTGTTGTCTTTCCTTTTTATTTCGTCAGTAGGGTTGCGAGTGATCCTTTTTTTTTTTTTTTTTTTTTAAGAGACAATGAACGGAGGAAGGAAAAACACAGATAAAACAAAAAGGTCCATGTGCCTAAAGGCATCCTCCATTCATAAAATGTTTGTAACAACTGGATTTAAACATGTGTTGATTGTAAGTTTGTGGAAAGCAATTCGAGGGAAGTGAATTCCAAAGAGTAGTAGCTCTGGGGATAAATGAATTCTGATAAGCAGAAGTTCTGCATTGTGGAGGAGAAAGTGTAAATTCATGGGCGCTCTCAGCTGCCCTAGTTCTACGGGGGGAAAGATGTGGAGAGGCGCACAATCGAAGCAAGTTCCTCGGAACAATTGCTGTGAAAATATCTGTAGAAATAATGCAAGGGATGCAACGTTTCTTCGTATGGCTAATGTAGGAAGGTCCTGTGTGATTGCAGGGTTATTGATTAATCTAATAGCTTTATTTGAATTTTGTCCAACTGCCTCAATGCAACCACTCCACTTCCACCCCACAGAGGTGAACAGTAATCCATCTGAGAGCGCACATGACTTTTTATATATTACGGCCAACTGCTCGTCAGTGAAGAATTCTCGAACTCTGTACAGGAGTCCCAGTTTTTTAGAGGCATTCTTAGCAATGCTTCTAACATAATGTGTCCAGCTCAAGTTAGTAGTTAATGTTACACCGAGAATGTCAATACTAGGGGAAGTGGGAATATTTACATCATTAAAAAATATATGGGAGTCAGTGAGATTCTGTCGGTTAGAAAATTGAATGTACTTGGTTTTCTGTGCATTAAAGGAAACTAGATTCTCTTGTCCCCATTCATTAATTCTAGAAAGGTCCTGGTTCAGAGAAATTGCAGTTTTTATTTTTGAATTTATAAGATCGGGTTTGGGTGAAAGAATTGGTAAATGTGAAGGAACTGTGGAGTGTTGAGTCATCTGCGTAGGAATGTATTGGATTATGAGTGGTAGATATGAGATCATTGATATGAATGAGGAACAGAGTTGGGGCCAAAACTGATCCCTGGGGAACACCAGCATATTTGAGTGAAATTGAGAATAAAGGCCATCTACCATTACACATATTTTTCTGTTATGAAGATAAGAAGAAATTAGTGGAACTAATGATGCAAGGCCGTAGTGGACATTCTTCGACAATAAGGATTGATGCCAGACTCTATCAAATGCCTTTGATATATCCAGTGCTATTGTATGTGTTTCACCATGTTGGTCTGTAGCTTGGTTGATTTGATGCGTAAGAAGGCAAAGAATGTCTGCAGTTGATCGACATCGTCTAAAACCATATTGCCTATCACTGATTAATTTATTATTCTCCAGATGCTTAATTATGTGATTATTTAATATAATTTCAAAAACTTTGCCAACAGTGGAAGTTATAGCTATTGGTCTGTAGTTTGATGGATCTGAAGAGGCACCTTTTTTAGGAACTGGATGGATGTTTGCTTCTTTCCAGGGTACTGGGAAGCATGAGGTATGAGTACACAGACGGAAAAATTTTGCCAATACAGGAGCGAGCACCAAGGAGCAATTCTTAAGTACTATTGGAGGAATTTCATCTGGACCAGGAGCCTTATTTACTGAGAGATTCTGCAAAATAGTTTTGACATGTCTGGTGTGGATCTTAAGTGAGGGAATTTCAGGTGAATTAAAATTAAGTACAGGGACATCTTGATTTATTTCATCTAAGGTTGAGTTGGTGGAGAAAATATCTGCAAGAAGGTTAGCTTTACCTCGTGGGTCACTTACAAGATTGCCAGTCGGAGATTTTAATGGTGGAATGGATGAAGCAGTAGAAGTTGGATTTGAATGAGTTAAGAGTAGACCAAAATATTTTGTTATCATTTGGATTATTTAGAAGTTTATTTGCCTGCTTATGGAGAAAGTTTGATTTAGTTAGGTTTAATACAGTTTTGGCATGATTTCTGATGTTTCTAAAGTAATTAAAGGCTTCATGTGTTTTTGATCTTGTGTATGCATTGTAGGCTATTGCTTTTTGTTCAGTTACTCTAGCACAATTATGGTCAAACCATTTAGGTGAATTAAATCTTTTACTGTACTTTTGATGAGGAATAAAAGTTTCCATTCCAATTTGTTTTTATCACTAAGAATGTCGTCCATTTTCCGTAGGTATTCTTCTTTTCCGTGTATCACAAGGCAGGAGGCCTTATCAACTCGTCGGATGATGATGTTGGGGTTCTCTTTAAGTTGTTTAGCGGCTTTGAAGTGGTGTTTGTTGAGGAGCTTGCTTTGGTGGGATCCCCTGGTTTTGGCGGCTTCTGCTAGTAGGGTGGGTTGTAGGGCTGGGGTGGTGGTGATATATATTGTTGAAACTGCTATTGCTTTTAACCTCGTCTGTTTAAAAGAGAATATATATATATATGTATATATATATACTGTACAGTATATACGCCATTAAAACAGTAACATTGTTAAATCAAATATCAATAATGTTTTCACTGTTTTCTGCAAACTGTATGCAACCTAGCACTCAAAGAAAGAACACATAACATTCGACCCCTCTTTATTTTTGTTGTTTGTCGTAAAGGGGATTAAATGGGATCTCTCATATTAAACTGTTCTCATTTACAGTCCACGACTATCTGGCTGGAGAATGTTTTAATTGATAATATAATTATGAACCTATAGTATAAATAATGTGTTATATTGACTAATATTAAGCAATTATATGGAGCTTAGGAAACGCCTCTCATTGCATAGGGAATGAAACTATCTCGCATATATCCCTCAATACAATGAGAGTTTTCATAATATAGTTTCAGCAAACTTTGGCCAGGGTGTTTTTCACGACCCCTGGTTCCTTCTCTCATCTTGGTTGTATTGACAAACGTTGTATTTACGAGGACCGGGACGAAACCTGCTGGATATCCCCAAATAGTAAAAGGGTAAATGGATTGGTTCGGTTGTGAACATTAGATAGACAATATATTTCTTCCACACAAATTAAATCTACAATAATTTTCACCTTTTCAACTGTAGTGACGAAATTACGAACATATATTTTAAAGACAATACTTGAGATTAACTTAGTTTGAAAAATACTCATGGATGTATATTATCTGAATGATAAATAAAATGAATTAAAATAAATAAAATACATATGATGAAAACAACAACAGCAACAACACAAACAACAACAACAACAACAACAACAACACATATACATATGCTGTTTGCGGATGATACAGTTCTGATGAGTGACAATGAATGGGAGTTGCAGGGTCTGGTAAATGAGTTTGGAACATTGTGCGAAAAACGGAATTTGAAGGTAAATGCGGGGAAGAGCAAGGTTATGGTCTTCGAAAGGGGTGAAGTCACAGAGTGTGAGGTGAAGCTGAACGGTCAGGCTATGGAGACCGTCAACTCGTTTAACCCTCGTCTAGTGGGGGGTTTTGGGCTATTTTGGGCATATTCAAGCCCTCCTGAATGATAAATCAAGTATCTGCATGAAAAGAAATGTATTCAGCAAAAAACTAGGTGCTAAAAGCTTCAAAATGAGACCAGAATGAGCTACGTAGCACTCGTGGTTCTCATACAGTGGTACCAGTAACATGGGAGTCTAGCGTATAGCGGTATATTTTTCCCAGCTACGCTCACTACTGGCTACACTGCCGGCCTCTCGAGAACACAGGGAGGGTGAGTCAGTGGGCGGCGGTAGGCCCTGGGAGTCGGACGTGTGGCCCGCTGCACTCCCGGCCATATGCACTCGATTTTAACCCTTTAACACCTTACGAGCGGCCTATGCGGTTTATTTATGTGTACCGCACAGCGGGGTGTTTTTAGCCAAAATAGGGCTGTTTACGTGATCATTTCATGCCTAAATAAGACCCAGAACGTAAAACAAGTACCTATCCCTGAAAGGGCATAAACAGAGCTTTCGAATGACACCATAACGATCCTTGTATGATGGATAGTTTTCTTGCAATAACCGTGCAACGCGAGTGCAAAAAGCAGGTAATTCGGTACTTTCAGTACATAATTGAGTATGTAGCGAGTGAGAGAGGGAGGAGGGAGCTGAGATTTGTGTCAGTAGGTTCGCCGCGGTGGTCTGGAGCAGTCCTACGCTCGCTAGTCTCCTGCCACCACTTGTCTCTCTCTCTCAGCCACATTACGTGCTGAAATTGCCACTCGAGTTATGTCGAGCGCCGCCACATAGTCCAGCTTTATTTAACTCGACTTATGTTGCTCGCCGCTAAATAAGGGTTAAAAGCCATAATACTGCTCCTAACTTGCTGCAAATTGGTGCCCGGCTATAGCCGGGCGCCGCTCTTTAAGGGTTAAGTATCTGGGCAGTGTGTTGAGTACAGATGGGACTATGGATGAAGAAGTGCGGGAGAGGGTACAACGGGAAGAGGGTTGTAGGAACGCTGAAAGCAGTAACAAGAAATAGGGTGGTCAGTAAGGAAGTGAAGAAGTCCTTGCATGACAGTGTGGTAATCCCGACACTGACTTACGGAAGCGAAGCATGGACGTTGGTTGAGAGACTCAGACCAAGAGTGAGAGCAGTGGAAATGAATTACCTAAGAAGTGCGTGCAGAGTTACATGGAAGGATAGACAGACTAATGAGGAAGTAAGAAGGTGTGGTGTGGAGGTAGATGTGCTGGAAAGTGTGAAAAGGAACAACTTGAGATGGTTCGGCCATATGGAACGTATGGAAAGCGAGAGAATGACTAAGAGGGTGTACGAGAGCGAGGTGGAGGGACAGAGAGGGAGAAGTAGACCGAAAGAGAGGTGGAAGGATGGAGTGAGGAAGTATATGAACGAAGGCGGTGCTGGTTGGGGGGAGGGGCATTGACTGACCGGGGACAGAGGTGCATGGGGGCGGTTCGTTCGTGGCCACCCCTTCGGGGATCACGGCGTCAGGCAATAGATAGATCGATAGATACAATATATTGAAAACATCAGCATAGTGAAAGAGTTAATAATTATAAGTTAAAATATTTATTTTTCAACAAGGCTGATTACACACAATGATGCGAATATTTGAATACAAACATGCACTTATACTTCCACACATGCATTCACTTATTGTGACGAGACGTACGTACATGCAACACCGTAGGAGAGGTGTGGTGGAGTGGTCTTGCCACTGGCCTGGTAATCCAAAGGTCCCGGGTTCAAATCCCGATGTATCAATGGGAAGATATTATTGGGATGGAATTTGTGCTGTACCTGGTATCAGTGCATTACGACAAGCCCACCGAAACGTCAATAAAATACCCTCATTGTTCCCTGATTAAATAGCACTGTATGAATATTCCCATATTCAAAATATGCTATAGGGGTGCAATGCCTGGTGAGTTATCTGCTCAACAGGTAGCGTTGTGTGTGTGTAAGTGTGAGAGTCCGAGTGTAGGGGGTGAGACAGTGAAGCACGGGAACGAGGTGGCTTCAGAGATGGGGTCGTTTCGGGCCATGAGTGAGCACCGTGCCTCATGTGAAGGCAAGATGGCAGGTGCTCGTTGTACTCTACGTGCTTCACATGTCTCACTCCTTAGACTGGAACAATATGTTCATTGTAAAGCGGTGAATGTTAAGGCTCTCAGTCTATGCCCGAGAGGAAGTAAGTTGGAATATAGGAAAAAACAAAAAACAAAAAAAAACATGCATGGACTAACAATCACATGCACATTCACGCATATTGAACTGTTCATATATTCATATAAATGCGCACATTCTCACACAGACCAAACGACACAAACACTTAGGTACACACGCATACATTCATACTTGTTTATGTGCACATGATAATGATGTACAAATGTACCCGGGGGCTGGAGAGGCTGGATAGGGAGGATATATTAATTATGGATACAGGAATAACTAGAGGCCACAGCTACAAAGTAAAAAGACCTACCTGCAAGAACGATATCAGGAAGTTTAGCTTCCCCTATAGATGTATTGACAAATGGAATGGGCTGGAGGAGGAGGTGGTAGGGGCAAGGAACATCCATATTTTCAAGAAAAAATTGGATAAAAAGTAGACTGAGAGACGGGACAACACGAGCTTAGCTCAACTCCTGTAAACTACAATTAGGTAAATACAATTAGGTAAATACACCAAACATTTACAGATATATATTACATATGCACACATACAGACAGACACACACATAGCTACTCACCTTTACAAAGAAACAGGCCTCCCTCTCTCTTTCATTCCTCTATTTGTATTTTCAAGATATATGTTTCTTACACTGTTTTACCTTGATCTTAAATATCTCTCCTAATTACCTCCGCCAACGGCAAGCTTCAGTTGCCTTCTATGTTTGTGAGGCAAAAATAGTTCAGCAAAGAAGGCCAGGTGGGGAAACAGTAGTTCCAGCTATCCTTATCAGCCACCTGTAAAACTTCACAGGAGTACCCCCCCTGTTAGGTAGGTGCCTGCAACCTCATTCTAGTATATCTAGAATATCTCGAATGAAAAAATAAATCAATACAAACTAAATAAGACATTGAATGGTCTAAGCTTTGTTGGAACCCTATGCCGATAACGGCATGAATAATCCATTATCCGTGTGTAATAGTACTAACAAACGTATTCGGCAGAGAAACAAAACGAGTTGACTTACCAAACTATAATTCACTACGTTAATCAATAGCCTCCACAGCATAAAGTAGTAAACATGACTATTATTCTCCGCTGGTATAACACACCCTACAGTATTTCACTACATTGATCAATAGCTACCGTAGCATTACACAGAGATCAACGAACATAGTATGGTTGCGTGAACCTCGTATCCAATTACTAAAAAAATAAAAAAATAAAAAAATAAAGAACGAAAAAAATATGTTACAATATAACGAAACACTTTCACAAAACAGTCATTCCTCTATGAACTTAACCATTATAGATCTCTCTCTCTTTCTCGTTTAGTTATTCATAAAGGCGGTCTCAGAGGAACATTGTTTATTGCTTCCTGCTAGTTTCGATTGGCAATAAACCTTTGGCAACGTTTCAGTGTCATGCTACATTAATATAGGCAACAAGCCTGAACATACAGTCATTCAATGTATTATTCTCTCTCCGTCTACCTCCCCCACCTCTCTCTCTCTCTCTCTCTCTCTCTCTCTCTCTCTCTCTCTCAACTTTGCCCACATCTAATTTACTCTTGTTATGCAAAGTTTTAATATATGCACAATTTGATATCTTCATAAAAAAAACTTTGCATGAAAAATAATCATTTACTTAACCGTGTATCATATTAAGGGTGCACAGGTGTATGAGAGAGAGAGAGAGAGAGAGAGAGAGAGAGAGAGAGAGAGAGAGAGAGAGAGAGAGAGAGAGAGAGAGAGAGAGATTTTACTTTATTTTTTTTATTTTTTGTAACTGTAGATCTAGGTTCGAGTATGCAAAGCAGTGAGATACGGCTAACACTTAGTTTGGAAGTCCTAACTTGAATATATCAGTATGGTACTCAGCAAAACTTGGTTATTGTAAGTTACGACAGCTACTGCCATTGGTTTAACCCATTCTGCACCAGCGATGTATGTTTATTTGTTGTTTAGCTATAGTTACCGGTAGACGATTTTGTGCAGTTTAAGAAGGATCTGTGGTAGTGGCAATGGTAATTGAGATAGTTCGATGCCTGTTAATTGCTGGGAGCCCTTTGTAAACTGAATAAAATCGTCTAATAGTAACCGGAGTAAAGTTAAAAGGACGGCACCGGTACTGAAAGGATTGACTATCACTGGCAAGGGTGTGCCTGCGCTAACTTTCAAATATATGACTGTCATGAGGATATATTATTACGTCATACATGCACTGGGTATCTGGTCACAACATGGGTTTAAACATACGCCTAGGTATAATGAATAGCCTGCAATGGTTTCTCCACTTATCGTGGTAACACCAAGATGAATATTGAAATGTGGTCATAAGTTACAACACGGTAAGAAACGTATCTTATAACATCTTATCTGCAATGCTATAATTGGCCCATAATTAGAATTACAATGCAGTCGTTAAATATTATAACCATATACAACATGCTTTACATTTTCATGGTATAATAGTTATAACAACGGCTGTCAAGATAAGACGGTCATATGGAGAAACCATGTTGTAAATACTTTGACTCACTGACACACCATGCACATAATAATTTAACTGAATTGGAAATTTATAGTAACGATAAACGTTGTGGTATCGTACAAGAATTCATGAATTTATGATTGAATCAACTAAATAAATGTGAAAAGTATAGCTTCCAGAACAAATGTGTTTTGGAATGCCACAAAGGACTGTATTTGGAATGCTATCAAATTAAATGTTTTACCATAAGTAGTAGTATTATGGTTATATTTACCATATAATTACATAGTGTTTTTTTAAGTACCTGCATACTTAAATATATAATTATCTGTATTGGAAAACGAGCAAACACAGTTTTGGTAACCATTATGATGGGACATCGACATTATTGATGCAATATACTAATTAAGTGTGGGGAGATCCCTCCATTCCGTTTGCATAATTATGAGTTTAATTAATAACGTGTGTGTGTGTGTATGTATGTGAATGAGAGAGAGAGAGAGAGAGAGAGAGAGAGAGAGAGAGAGAGAGAGAGAGAGAGAGAGAGAGAGAGAGAGAGAGAGAGAGAGAGAGAGAGAGAGAGAGAGAGAGAGAGTAAAGTACCTGTACTGTAGTATATACTGTAATATCTAATTAAGAGTTTCCCAGGCAAATGTTCTTCTCTTCAGCTGGGTGTCTTCAGCTGGGTGTCTTTTTTTCTGCAATAAAGCATACTAATTTGAAAACCGGGGCAAGCAGTATGTGTGGAACGAGCCTAGCTGTGTTGGATTGCAATTGTATTTACATAAAACAAAAACACACATTATCAAGAACTATCTAGTACAGAACGCAAAGTCTGTTCAATAGATTTATCTCTATGGGGTCGTGAAGTCAGCTGCCCGACATTTCTCTGGGTTTTCTTCTTTTTAATCTTTCACTAGCTAGATATATACGAGTGTGTGTAATTTATCAAGGATGCGCGGTAGTAAGACGGATTAAATGAGATAGTTCGATGCCTTTTAATTGACTGAGGCCTTTTTTGTATTAAAGAAAATCGTCTAATGGTAGCCAGAATAAAGTTGAAAGACGTCGCTTGTAAAGAAATATTATAGTGGTTCTGTGCTTCGGGGGGTAAGGGAATTACGTGATATGAGAATGCGTAGGTTTACAGTGCTTTCTTACGTATGCTTAATTTATGCTATTGTTATCATTGCTTAGTTTTTTGCCGAGGTGTAATGTATCTTATAAACTTGAGGAATAGGGTTACGACAGAGTACACGTTCACAGGGTATAAGGTTGCTGTTGTTGTCATTCCCTAAGCTGACGGCCATGACCACCATCGGGCTTTCCCAAAGGGCTCTCAGGGAGTGTAGATTATGTTGTTGGCGTAAGTGATTGTGTAGAATGCAGTCTTCTGTGATGTTTTTAATAGTATGGGGTGCCGTGTTGCATCCTGGACAGGTGTCGATGACGGAGATATTCAGTCTCTTCTGATAGCTCAGAAGAGCTGGGTGGCGTCAACTTCTCAGCCTGGCCAGGTGGACTCTGTCCTCGCGAGGAAGGGAGGATTCAGAAGGATGGATTTCGGGAGGTCGTGCCTGCAGCTGCGTGTTGTTTATGAGTGACTGGATGGAACGGCGAGAGATATGAGCATGGATGTGCTTCTGGAGGCTGGTTTGGGGTGGCCAGGGTGGGATAGATGACAGTATTTGAGTGTGATACCGTGTGCTGGGTGTTGTTTCAATATGCCCTGGTGTCTGTGGGTGTGCTGCCATGTAGTGTAGTGGGTGGTGTTTGTTTGTGGAGGCTGCAGCCAGGAATTGAGTGCCTCTCATGTCCAGGTGGTCTTTGACTTTGAGGACTTTTGTTTCTTTGATGTAGGCTAGGTGATCTGTAGGTGTAGTGTAAGAGTATAAGGTATTACTCATAAGTTACAGAAGAAGAGCAAACAGGTATGCTGGCGACTTATCTAATTCTGACAACCAATAATAAGTACAGGTGCCGTTTCGCACTTTGGAATAAAAACTGCATACCCAATTCTGCAAATTTGAATTTGTTAATAAGAAGATTGTATACTTGAAGAAGCTGAATAACGTATTGATAAAGTCCCATCCTCAAATTGTGTTTCTCTTACCATTGAGTAATTTTCTACTCTTCAAAGACTAATATCTATACACAATGGCATAATCACGATACACCGGCAATAAATTAATCGACTGCACACACGAAGCAGAAGATTATGGTATTACAGTGTATTATACGACCCCAGTGTGTATAATACTAATCCGGATAACAAGAAGCCGCTCCCACCATTCAGCTCCATCATTAAAGTGGAGTCACGCCAACAACTTTACAGGCAACTTTCTTTCGGCAATTAGTGTCTGAATAAAATGTTGTCCATGATTAGATTGTTATCAAGTATTCGATAATTGGATATTAATCGTAGTTATGTACTCAATCTTTAACTGTCTTGGTGGTAAAATGGTTAAAGCGTGTAAGTTCTGCATGTGGTTTCCTGGGTTCGAATACCCGAAGGATCATATGCTTTCATTAACTGCTTTGACTGTTATTGGTGTTAAGAATGATGTTAGCTAATTCCATCGCTTAATCTCACCTCATAACACTAACCTATATGATTTTAAACCATTTACGATGGAGATTTCATGGAAGTTAATATTGATGGTTTTGTTTGGGTGTGAAATATTCTAGTCTTTAGTTTGTCTACCAAGCTTAAACCAAAAACACTTATACAGACCGCTTATAAATCCTCCCAGACCCCCCTGCAAACAAAATTGATACATTATTCAATAGGAAATTATCCAGGTCGAACGCCGGTTTCTCCAATTAGTAACATAAATCGACCGGAATTGGATTACATCGTATCTCACAATAATATTCTCTCTCTCTCTCTCTCACTCTCTCTCTCTCTCTCTCTGTATATATATATATATATATATATATATATATGACGTTTAATCATTATATAAATTGGCAGATAATCAGGTTTAGTTATAAAATAAACAGTAATCCCTGCCAATATTTAAGAAAATGCTTGGTAAATGTGCCCGAGGATCTGTTCATAGCTAGCGAAGCCAAGTCTGTACTACTTTCAGAGTATAACATTAAAAGCATGATGGAAAATGACATAAATGCCATTAAGTCACGAATATTGTATATTCATAATAATGAACCTACCTTGCAGTAGGTTGAAATTGTATCCACTGTATATATGCAAAGAGTTACCATGTACCCTCTTATGACAACAAATTAACTAAGTAACTATAGCCTATATATCTATGTACTATATAATATATGTATATTATATACTATATACAGTATCATATAGATATATATTAAAATATAATTTATTTTTTCTTTGTCTTTCGCACTTCTTTCCAAAATACGTTATATCTTTTGATCAACAAAGATTCAGCAAATGTGTCATTTGTAATCTGGTTTTCATTTGTTTATATATATTTTAATGCTTTTTAAAAAAGGATTTCTAGTCTCTTTAATATGATCAAGTATATCTCCAGATAAGGGACATCCTATTATTTTCCATATTAAAAAACTCTCTCTAGCAGTTTTGAACAAGCGGGATACGTGATCATTCCAACCAGATATAATGCGTTCCTTTCTTTTTGGCACAAAAGTATATCACATTAGTTGAATTTATCATAACTTCAACGAGCGATTTATATATATAATCAATGCCATTAATATGATTTGTTTGTACACTATACACACAACAGTCCAAATAATTCAATGTCATCAAATTGAACTGCATAATGCTTTAATTTACTTTATCTTTGTAAGTCGTCGCTACTTCATTAGAAGAAAATAGCGACTAATTTACAAATTGTGAAAACTGATACTCTATTTGTATTATAGTATGTGCCATCTTAATAATAAGGTTAACATTTATAGGGAAATGGTCACAAAAAGCAAGATCATAGCGCACACTTATATCAGAAACAAAATTGCTAGACTTTGTGATAGAACTATATGATCCAACCATTTAACTCTATTTTTGATTGGGCACAGATAAGTAAAAGTATCAAATGGCATCATTGAGTCACCAACCTTCATATTCTTGTTCATAATAAAATTCATCAACTCATTCCAAAATCGACCGGTTCTATAATTTGCATTAAAATCGCCGCTTATAATTAAGTTATTAATGTTTGCTCTTCAATAAGATTATCAAGCATAATGAGTGACTGTCTGTATTTATCTATTGCATCATAATTTGGCTTATCGCACGGTAGATAGAATTCACTAAAATATAGGTTTGATTCCCAAGGGGAAGTAGAGAAAACCTAATATTTAGTAGGGGCCCCGGAATCATTGACGATGTTGCCTATTAGTATAATAGTCTCCATTCAACATCCACGTCAGTCGTTTGAATCAACCGCCGCGAGGACGAGGAAGAATTAGTGTCATCTTCATCATAAGTGCAACGCTACTTCTCTTTTGGAATCGTCACAGATCGGGTACCCACTACGAAAAAACTTTGTAAAAAAATAAGAGAACAAAAAAGGGAAAAGAAATCCCATCTTAACACTGTTAATCACAAGCTTCCCACATTCGGTGGATTTTCTTGCGTTGTAGCTTCTTGCCGCCTCTCCCCAAGCGCAACGATTCGTCCTTCAATGATATATCAAGATAACTCAAAAATATCAACGAATGGGAAGGGGATGGCTGGGAGGGACGTATTCGTCAATGATTCCGGGGCCCCTACTAAATATTAGGTTTTCTCTACTTCCCTTTGGGAATCAAACGTATAATTTAATAGTGGCCCCTCCATCATTGACGATGTTGCCTGAATTCCAAGACTGGAGGGGGACATTCGTAGTATTAAAAAAGTCCTCATAAACGTATGGTTAAGTCAAGAAACCTCATAACAGGAAAAACTATTTGTATATGTAGTTGTGCTTACAACATAGTTAAAAAAATATTGAAAGAGTGAGAGCAGTGCATTGCTTCAATGAAGCCTGCTCCAACAACAGAGTCCTCCTTCTTGAGGTGTTTGTTGTATTGGGTGAGAGAGTTAACAGCTTAACTCTTCATTCCCTTGGGCCGGAACCTATGCTGAGCTCAGCTCGGTTCCCGGCGTAGTCATATTGACAATTATCAAGCCTACTGAAACTAGTGTAGCTAGCCAGGAACATACCTGAAAATGATATGCACTGTAGAGCAAATCATTCTTTATTATTCATTAAAACAACATAAGTTGGGAAGTTTAGAATAGGTCCCTTCGGACCTATAGTTGTAATCTAGTGCAACTATTTTTGAAAAACATAAAACTTTCTTTTATTAATCATCATAAAACATAAGTTTCAATTAAGCAGTATCTCAATCGATCAAACTGAGTTTTATATCTCAATATTGGGCATAGTCCAAGTTTGTCCCTTAAACTTAAACATCCTGAGTTTAAATTAAGCAATCAAGTAAACTGAGCTTCCAAGCTCATAATTCATTCTGGGCCCAGCCTGGCGTAAACCGCATCCAGGCTTGTCCCTGAATCTATTTGTAATCCTGTATCTGGGGGAGTTCCACTCTCGTACTGGGATCCACATATTCCCCCCCCCTTTTTGTTTCTGAAGCCTTTCCGGGCATAATTATCACAGTACATGACACTAGGAATACAAGAACAACAAAAGTAGTGTGGCCGCGGGCATACTTTTAACTTTTTTTTTTTTTTTTTTTTTTTTTTTTTTTTTTTTTTTTTTTTTTTTTTTTTTTTTTTTTTTTTTTTTTTTGTGGGGCTGTCTTATGTCCTCTATGGCCCTTCGCGGGTCGAGCCCCGCTTCTCGCGAGGATCAGTAACTGAACACTGAGTTAGGCGACTAGGACCGATAGTCCTTCGTAGTCTTTATAATCCCGATTAGGCGGGTCACTAGGCATACACTCGGGGAACCTGAGCCGGAGGCATTGACAGGCTTCCGCCGTGACCCCCGCCCTTATCGGAGTGAATTAACCGGCACATAGACATGGTGAAAGGAACTTATATGTAAAACATAATTTGGCCTAACTGGCACCTGGACGTTATGGTGAAGGTTGAACTTAATTAAACAAAAAAATACTAAATTCTATATCCCAACCGGCACCTAGACATTATGGTGAAGGTTGATCATATCCCAAAAACCTCATATACACCTGGGGCCAGAGAAGTCTCAGGGACAGCGCGGCTAGTCACTTTAAGCGAGTAATGATCCGCGCTAATTGCAGGATATTGTACGGCGGGTCATGAAAAGGATGGGTTATGAGAACTAAAATGGTCTCGTGACTAACCGGGCCGAAAAAAGGGTCGGTGAGGCCTGATCATCAGCCGCCGGGATTGCAGGTACCACTGCGTCCGTAAGATCAGTGTGAAATGCTAACGGCAAGGAGCAAATGAGTGCGGATATGATTCTATATGACAGATAAACTAGACCAGTGTCCTGAAGGGCTCCGTTTGCTGGAACTTCCAACTAGGTTGAAAATAAAAGACCCCAGCCGGCAGTTTTGAAAATGTTTGACTTGCCGCTGAGCCGACTCTGACCCTAGGAAACATCTTCCGCTAGGTTAAGTATAGAGAGCCAGACCCCGGTCCAAAGGACCCGCCGGGGTGATCGCCTATCCCCAACGGCGGGGTGCGATTGTAAAGTGACAGCCGGCAGTGAGCCGCGGACTGGCATGGCTAAGGAAAAAAAAGATGTGTTACACTGTAGCGATCATATCAAGAGGGACCTGTTAGGGAACCGATATGTCTTAGCGTGGGTGAGAACTTTTCGCCCCGATAATGAATTTTAGTACTTTCATTTAAAGGAGGCAAGCTGGCAGAACAGGTGCCTCCGGCCATTATTTGTTCAATGAAAAGTGAGATATACTCCAGATGCGGTTCCGCCGGGGTCGTTTAATGGTTCGTTTGCAGAACCGACCCCGTATGACGGCCGTAGTCCAATGTCCCTGTATAATGAGTTAGTCGCCTTATCCCTTATGCAGAGGGAGGGTATTGGTCTACTATGCACGCCATGTGAGGTAAAGTCGCTTGACTTTTGGCCAGGCGTGCTTATGTGTGGACCGGTTCCGGTCAGTCGGACCGAAGTCGTCAAGGGGGGGCGCTGCCCCCTGGGAGAACTTAACACTTGGTCGAACCTCAAAAAAACCCATTGCGATAGCATGGCCAAGGGAGGGAGGAAGACCCATGGAGGACTGGAGTATCATGGATCATAGTACATGTGATTTTAACCATCAGAGCCAGAGGTGAACCCGTCCGCCTGCCGCCAGGGAGAGCTAACGGTGTTTCTTGTTCTTCAAGCGCAACATTACCCGAACATCACGTTCCGTCTGTTCATCTATTACTCTCGCAGTTAAGACCAGGGAGAACAATATTCTATAGTAAGCATTCATAGGTAACGTCTGAGCCATACCGAGTCTGAGGAGCTGACGTGACCGGACTGCCTCAAACAGGGCTGTTCGGATTTCCGTGAGAGTTCTAGCCGGGGCTGGGAGTAGGTACTGTTGGAAAGTTTTAACTAATTCCTGGGTTCGGAGAGAGGGATTCGGCAAAGGTTGAGCAATAGCCTGGGCCGTGTCTCTAGTTAACAGGAAGCTAATAAAGGCTCTGTGGGCCTTATCTCTGATAACAAATTTGCGTTGATGTTCAATAGGTTCAGGAGTAATGAGTGGCGAGAAAATCTTCCGCCGTCAATTGAGGGGGTATGAGAAAATTAAAAACAGAGAACAGAACTCCGCCCGGTCGTTGTGCTAGCCAGTCAAACTCGGTAATGGGGGGAGGGGGAACTGGTGACAAGGCATTGGACGTATCATCTATAGCAAATTGTTGCAGTTCCTGCTCCCACGTTGTCCACGGCCCATCGCCCACCTCACTCAGATTCAACTCCCTTTGGTCTCTATGAGGACCACATCTATGAAACTTATGAGAAGGCTCCTGCCGTGTAGGCAGAGGACGACAGCCAGTAGGGCCACATCGCGTATTTCACTCAGGGCAAATGGGAGTGTCTGGGTGAGAAGGATCCTGGACCAGGGAACCCGCCAGAAGAGGAACCAGCTGGCATGGGTCATACACAAAATATTGAAAATTTTCCGGGTCTGGTTTAGCATATATAGGAACCTATAAGACTGTACCATTAGCGTCTTTTGCCCTAAAGACCTGTTTACGGTTTACTTCAATAGCCCACTCCACCGGCACCGGAACTTCCCCTTGTATTGATTTATGCCCCTTACCCTGTGTTACTGCCGTAACCGGAAGCCAGAGCCTACCTGGCACTTTAACTATTTGAGACGTTAACGGGACACCCGGCTGGGCCAATGGGGCCCCGGGGCGAGAACTGGGGGCAGAAGAGGGACCTGGCAGGTTACTTGCCATATGGGTTCTCTCTATTGGGGGTGATAAGCAATGTTGGGTATCATCCGAGCTAGTCAAACTTAGGTGCTCTTGGCTATGAACTGACTCAGAGTCTAGCCTAATCCAGGGTTGTCTAAGGCCAGGAGGCACAATTGCCCAAGGTTCCGCCGGAAGTTCCTGTTCGGGTCGACCGGCGGAAGGGGGAGTTATATTGTGGGACTTGAACCCACCCATGAACTCCAGGTCTCCTAAGCCTAGGAGTTGCATCGAGGGCTGGCCTAATGGGTCTGGCAACGAACCTTGGGGATCTGTTATGGTCTGCGGTTGCAACTCTTGCCCCGCAGGGCGAGGACGAATTGGTTCGTTTAGTGGTGGGCCCTTGGGCTGCGGGTAGTCAATTGGACGGGTCGTTGCTGGCCCGGCGGAGGGGGCTGCTAGAGAGGGAATGCCGACATTAATATAAGAGGGGGGCCTAGCTACATTGTGAAGTGGTCCCTGTGCAGGAGGGGTTTGACCCTGTTCAATGGCACACTGGTTTATTACTTGTCGTGACAATTAATTTAGTTGTACAGTTGTCAACTTTGCAGTAGTGGTTTGTGTCGGTGACCTATCATGTTGGTCTGCTTGTATCAGAGTGGCAGCCCGTGTGATAGGTGCCACTTGTGTCTTATTAGTGGTCATCAGCGACATACTGCTACTAGCTATAGCCGGGTGGGGCGCACCGTAAGCCGGTGACTTCTGGTCACGTGGCTGGGGTGTTACTGGGTTGTTCGCATTCTGCGAACCTACATCTTTGAGGGCGGCTGTTAAGCCAGGCTGGTCCTTAGAAGGAGCCTGGGTTATCGCGTGAGACCTGATGGTCGTAACCGCGTCTGATGTACGTACACCCGGAGACTGAGTAGGGGTATGAGCCCTGACTTGGTGAACCTGTTTATGTGACAAAATTAACTGAGAACCTTGAATCCTAACGTGTACAGATTGTCTTAGTCTAGTGGCAAGGTGAGGTGGGTCGGCGTCCGGCTCAGGGAGGCCGGGACTAACCTCCTGCGTCTCTGAGGAGGTCACCGGACCCACTCCCGGTGATCCCGTGGGATTCACTTGTATAGAATTAGGAGTTTCATTAGCCAGTAACACACGTCGTGGTGGGCTCGAGAGCCGTCGGATCTTGACAGGCAGGTATTCCGTACTGTCCATGCACCTCAAGTCACCCGCCGGGGGAGCCGGTTGGGTAAGGTGGAAGTGGTCCGGTGATATCAAGCGGCTTCTCTTTGTTGGGGGAGAGGAGCCCTGATCGGATGTCATGGAGGACGTAGGGGACCCAATGCTCAACAAGGGTATGGGGGAGTTCAGTGACTGGTGAGCTATATGATCATCAAAAGAGTAAAGCTGAACGACCCTTAAAAATTCCGGGTTATCACATGATAGTTCTTTGTTTGCTACCTGAAAAGCATAGGTTTTAAAATTAATCTTTACTTCAATGAGCGTGAGTAAACATGACAAATCTTGGCCCACCAGCCATTCTACAAACAAATCGGAACAAACTGGACACGTACGAGATGCCCACTCGAAAGAGGTTTTGTTTAAACACTGAACGCATCTAATACATTTGTTATGGGCCGGGATTGGTAGCAAAAGACACGAGGGGTTGAGCATACTGTAAACAAGGGCATGATGCAGAAGCTCCTCTCCCCGTCGGGAACGGTGCGGTATCCGGCTGTCTTGGGTGTCCACCTGGAAGAAAAATTTCCAGGAATCAATGCTCATAAGGACATAAAGGGAGAGTCTCACTTATCCTAACCTCCCGGCGTAATAAGAATAGGAGGCCACGGCCTCCCCTTTCTTAGCACCCCTAAGAGGGCGTGAAGATCCTCCTCCCATGCCCCTGGGTAACATGAGGAGGGGATACTCTCAACTGAGGGCCCCTGTGATGGCGTATGCCGTAGCGCAGGGAGCCCTTTAACGGCGGACCGCTGTGTGCTCTGTAAAACACAAGCAGTCCCGTATTAGTTTACCCACTGAGCCGCCGGTAAGGCGAGATAAACTTCATTTAAGGTAATCGTGCTAATCGATGGACACACGTGCGGTGTCCGCCTGGGTCTATTACCCTCTAGACCGCCGGCACGGCGGGGTAAACAACCGTAATAGTCCCTCTTCAAGAAATGACCAGGCCGAAGGCCGGGGAGGGGGCCCCTGACGGTGGGTAATCGTAAACGAAAAACATGACCCGCCGGAGGACTCGTAGCTCTCGTAAACGCCGGGAGGTGGGGCCAAGGTCCGAGGGGTTGAAAAGCACTACCAGATCTACATCGACGTCTGCCGGATTCCGGAGGAACCAGGGACCAGGGGTTAGTGGCGATGCCACACCCACCGACGCAAAGCCCCGGCGAGGAAGATCTGAGCTCGAGAACACGCCGGAACGGCGGACCGACCAACGGTTCGAACCGAAGGCCGGCGAGCCCAGCAAAGTGAGGGGGGGGGGAAACCCGAGCAAGGCACTGCTGAGGGGAAACACACCCTAAACGCACTCACTTCCACGCTAGGAACGCGTTGTCGGACTCCCGGCAAGTGGCACACTAACCACCGGGAGACCACAACTCACAGGGGACATGATAATGATAAAAAACAATCATAGTAATAATAACACACCCCTTGAACTAGATAACCTATCGGCTTATCCGGAAAAAAGCACAGAACACACCAAGAAATTAGAACCCTGCCACGAGGCGAAGATAAAAAGCCCCCACGAGGGGCCTCTCCTCAGGCTCCAATGCCGGAGGACGCCTCAACCACGTGGAGCGACCTTAACCCTCGCGCGTCTGCAACAAAGACAGGATCCGTAGATCCTCAAGCCGTCCCTAGGAACAGCAAGAAACTTAAAGGAAAGCCTCCTAACTAAGTAAAAAGCAAAAACTAAGGCGCCTAGCAACAATGAAAAAACACCACGAGGGGTGGCAAAAATTGAACACAAGGAGAAGCGCCTATCGTACCCTAATTTTAACACTTCCTGCGGGCCAAATATAACACAACCCGTGCTAGCTAGTCTAAACCCTGCTCACTATCTCCCAAATATATACAAATGAGCAAAGACTCACTAGAGGAGAGCGAGCGTCGAATGAAGCTGGAGCGCGGGGGCACTGGTGTTGACGTTAGGCCCGCGAGGAAGAGAAGGACGAATCGTTGCGCTTGGCGAGAGGTGGCAAGAAGCCACAACGCAAGAAAATCCACCTAATGTGGGAAGCTTGTGATTAACAGTGTTAAGATGGGAATTCTTCCCTTTTTTGTTCTCTTATTTTTTACAAAGTTTTTTCGTAGTGGGTACCCGATCTGTGACGATTCCATAAGAGAAGTAGCGTTGCACTTATGACGATGACTCTTATTCTTCCTCGCGGCGGGTGATTCAAACGACTGGCGTGGATGTTGAATGGAGACTATTATACTAATAGGCAACATCGTCAATGATGGAGGGGCCACTATTAAATAAATATTTCTGATTTTCCGAGGATAAAGATTCCTAAAATCCTATCATTACAGTTAACAGGATTAATAAATTTACTTAAACTTTTCCTCCGCAAAATGATGCCCTACCCTTTACTATCCCATCAGTGGTTCTATCTTCTACGCACGCTACACAATCAAAGGCATCATTGATTGTATTCGTATAAGGGAAATCCTCTTCAACTAACATTAGTTCCTGCAGTAGAATTACATCATGCTCAATCGATAAAGTGTTTACAGGATAATTACAATTAAACGAAGCACAACGTATAAGCATATTGTTAGTAGCTAGAGGGAAATGTATTATTTATTCTTAGATTAAAACATGTAATATTTTCTCACCACAACGCTTTTCGGTCAACATTCAGCATGAAGTAACTGATATTTCTTCTCTATGAAAACTGTTAATTTGAAGGATTTCCAATCTCTTATAACATACTGCAGTTTTAGCTATTTACAAGCAACAACTTCAACATTAACTTCATCTTTAATTTATTGAATAATATCATTGCTTTCAGAATGCAAGTCAACATTACCTATATAAATATCCACTGTTCTGCGTGTTCCTTTGAATGTGGTGTTGCTTACTGCTTTAGTCCCCCTTACACCAACATTACGGCGCCACTTATGATCCTGCGTGGGCGGCTGTGCGGCATCGTTCCGTTTTCTATTATCAAGGGGGACTCCAGTAGGTGGGCATCATCTCCGTTGTACCTGAGTATACCCCACTTCATCTTGAATATTACTTCCAGTATGTGTATAACTTTGTTAATTTCTGCTATTTGCCTGTTCATTCTTGCGACTTGGGTCAGTGTTTCGTGTCGTTGGCTGTGAAGTGACATCGATGTTGGGAGTTCCTCCATCGTTATTTGATGGTTGGATGTCTCGCCTCACTCACACAATTCACTTCGCCGTAGCTTGGCAGCAACAGGGATGACACAGCATCATCAGCTCGTGAAATATCTACATCTTGTTCTCCATCAACAGCAATTTGGAACAAGCTTGGTGCAGACGGTTCACCAACTGTACTCAGCATAACTCCAATGTCCTCTCTCAGTGGTTTAGCAATACTGTTACAATCATTAACACCTTAAGAGCGGGTGGTAGAGTATATTTCACTGTGCCGCCCAGCGTTTTTTTTTTTACCATAAATGGGGTTGTTTCCGTGCTCTTTTTCATGCATAAACAAGACCCAGAGCGTAATACAAGTATGTATCCCTGAAAGGGCGTAAATTGAGCTTTCCAATGACACCCGAACCATCCTTCTACGATCACTGGTTGTCTTGCAACGATCGTGCAACCGAAGGGCAAAATTGCTAAAATACGGTCATTTCTTTATAAAATTACGTATGTAGCGAGGGCGTGAGGGTGGATGTAAGTGGAGTACATCTCAGTCGGTCCACGGCGGCCGTGGCGAGCGGTCATGAGGTAACCCAGGCTCCTCCCGTCGCTCGTCTCTCTCTCAGAGCCAATATTGCGCCAAAATTTCACACAGACTTAAGTCGGGCCCCGCCACATAGTCCAAATTTTTCGATACGGACTTAAGTCGGGCCCCGATAGACAAGGGTTAACATTGATAACATTATTATCATCGAGAATCTTATCTAAGTGTTTGACTAAAAAACTATCTCTTTTGACTGATTCGAACATTTCATTCTGTTTTATGTTTCAAAATTCCTTTGATTTCCATTAGTTCTTCTTTAATGAAAAACTGGTCTTCTATTATATTAATAGTATTTAGTCTTTCAGTTCTTGTATTTCTCCTTTTAATTCAAATACCTGGTCAGTGAATTGTTCAATAACTCCTCCAATTACCTCAAATCCAGATGATGGAGGAAAATAAGTATGTTCAGCAGTAACAAAACGCTGAAGCTTAATTTGTGCATCATCACACTTTTGGAAAAGGTCGATAATATCTAAAAAGTTTTCTCTTCTTGTTCTCTGACCTTCTCCACACAGGTTTGATTTTAACTACATTAAACAAAGTCTCATTAGCAGTCTTTATCTTATTGTCATCCTAAAATACAGTACAAGCATTTATTATCATTTTTGTTCTTTGAATGTCTCGCTGACCGAACATAAGTTAATATAGCATTCTCATTATAATCCACTGTAGTTTGATCTATCTTCGCTCACTTGAACAATAATAGTCTCATCAGTGTATTATTCCTGATACAATCCAAGCTTCGAGAACCAAAATTCACTCTCAGTTTGCAATTTGAGCCATTTTCCATCACTTGTATTCGGAATAGTCTCACCAGAATCTCATTGTCAATATATTCAGAGCTCCGAGTACTGAACATCACCATCAAAGGACTGGAGTTCTAGAAAGTTTTTGTTTAGTCCTGGTCGCGATTAAGGAAGACGTCTGGGGTTTCCGAGCAGGACAACCTCTGGGTTCATATTCTCAGTATACCTGGGGGTATACAGTATACTTGGGGGTCTCGGGGACTCCGGTCACCTTCTTCCTGAGTTTAAGGTGGGCTTAATAATCATAAGGGGTTGATAGCCTCTAAAGTCCTATTTTAACTAACTAACTGAACCTCACCACTAGTCTTGTTTACATTTCGCCGTCACAATTCGATTTCTAGGAGCGACTTTAGAACAACACTTATATCTTTATTGTTCAGAATATTTACCGTATTTCGGTATATTCCTCCAAGGCAGGCCACCCTCACAGTCCTTCAAGGCAGGAATCAATCACCACAAACAGTCATTGAAGTGGTAAAAACGTCCACCAAGCAGAAGCGCCAATCACACACATCCTCCCTTGCCTACTTTGATGCGAAACTCCAATGAATCTTGTTTGGTCATTCGTCACAATCCACAATTGCAATACTGCAGGATAGGATTCTAGATATATAGATATATAGATAGATATATAGACAGATAGATGGATAGATTTATTGATTGCTTGCTTGCTTGTTTGATAGATAGATAGATAAATAAATATAGATATATATATATAGATAGATAGATAGTCAGATTGACATATACAATAGATGAATAGATATATCAGATGTTGGTGTCTATTTGAGAAATAGATACTATACTTCTTCCTAACTTAATTATTGCTTTCCCTTTCCCTTTCCTTCAGAGAATATTAGAGGGTTAAACGATGACATGAAACGGTAGATATGAGTGCTTCAAGGAGGGGATGGTTGTTTTTCTGGACCCCATTCTCCCTCATATTTAGCCCCATTAGGTTTGATATTTTAAGACGTTTGTTCCATTACTTTGGCGATTATGAGACCTTTCGCCCCATTTCTTTGCCACTTTTAATACCAGTCGTGCAATTTAGGTGTCGATTTTGTCCTGGCGAGCGAAAGCGAGCCTGCGATTTTAGGAGGAATTGGCCTTCGGCCGGAGCATTTTTCTGCCAAAAAATATACAAATTTATCTTGAAGGAGGGTCTAGGGTGTGTTTTTTTAAGCTTGATGGAGGTCTACCGAGGAAACTAAACAATAAATATTTATATTATTAAATACACAAAACAAATAACCACTACCACCTTAAGCCCAACTTTGACCACCCTTCTCCACCGGAGGAACAACTATTCAATAATTTAGTTCTCCTGTGTCTGTAATTTGTTTTCACTATGGAGCTCTTTCTATTTGTTAGATATACAAACTGTCTTGGTGGTGTAATGGTTAGAGTGTTTAAGATCTATATGTTGTATCCCAGGTTCGAATCCCGGGAGGATCACATGCTTTTATTAATTCCATTGGGAGGTGTTTGGTGTGGGGAGTGAAATATATTAATTAGATTATTACTTTGTTATTGTTTTTATTTCAGCTGCATTTAGACGAGTTTATGAAGCTTTTGGAAGGATATATGGTAGCTAAAAGGATTAATTAAGACAGTTTGTATTCTTTGAACGGGTAGACTTCCTTACTAAGCTGAATAAAACCGTCTAATATTTGCTAGTATATAATGAAAAGGATGTCTCTGGTACTGACTGTTTTTTGTTCTATGTAGACGAGGGAGATTAAAGGCAGAACTGCCTGTGACGAGTGCCTCCCCTAAAAGTTGAAAGAGTGACAGGGCCAAAAACAAGGAATGTTCGAGCCAAAGTGCCTAGCCACAAGGAGTTTGAAGTAACCTAAATCATAGGATGAGGGGAATATAGATTCAGGGAGAGAGTTCCAGAGCTCAGCTGTTGAATAGAATAAAGATTGGGAATATCGTTTCAATCAAGGGTTGGTGAGTTCCATAGAGTAGGGGTGGGATTGTGTTGCAAGATGGGTGCTACATACTCAATGTAGAGGAGGTAGTATACAATGAGAGAGCTCTGAGGAACACTGATTATTGTAATAGTGGTAGAATAGCGAGAGAGATGCAACACTGCGGCGACAAGAGAGAGATTGCAAAGAGTCGGTGAGTGGACGTGAGTTAATGAGACAGAAGGCTTTATTTTCTACTTTGTCAAGAAGTGCTGTGTGGGAGGATCCTCCCCACACATGTGAACAATACTCAATACATGGACGCATTGTGCCCCTGTACAGAGCAAGAAGCTGTGCAGGGGTAAAGAACCCCCGAAGGTGGTTGAGCATACCCAGCTTCTTGGAAGCTGTTTTAGGAAGGGTGGTAATATGGTCTTTCCAAGTGAGATCAGAAGAAAATGAGAATATTCCTATTTATAGAAGATGAGGGGTTGATTTGTGTATTGTTGAAGTATAAGGGAAAGTCATGTGGGAGTTTTTGACGGGTAAATAAATGGAGAAATTGGGTTTTGGAAGCATTGAAAGTGACAAGATTTTCTCTGTCCCAAATGGAAATGGTTGATAGGTCAAAAGATAATTGTTCTATGGCATCATCATGTGAGTTTTTGAGTGATTGCTTGCTGAGGGGTTCTCAAAAACTAGTTGAATAGTGTAATGTAGAGTTGTCAGCATATGAATGGATAGGAATGGAGGTTCATTTGAGAAGATCATTAATGAATATTAGAAAGAGAATTGGAGATAGAACAAAACCCTGAGCAACACCGGAGTTGATAGGTTGAATAAGTGAACAATGACTGTCCACAACTGCAGCTATGGAATGGCCAGAAAGGAAATTAGAGATAAAGGCACAGATAGAGGGAAAGAAACCGAAGGAGGGTAGTTTAGAAATTAGATATTTGTGCCAGACTCTATCAAAAGTCTTTGATATGTCTAGCGTAATATAAAAGGTTTCACTGTAGTCCCGAAAGGAGGATGACCAAGAGTTAGTAAGATATGAAAGAAGATCACCACTAGAGCGACCCCTAAGGAATCCATACTGGCGTTCTGAGAGTAGATTATGGGAAGAGAGATGCTAAGAAATTTTGAAGTAGGCATAGTTTCAAAATCTTTAGAAATGCAAGAAATGAGAGCAATTGGATGATAGTTGGAGGGTTGAAGCGGTCACGCTTCTATGGGACAGGTTGAATGAGAGCAAACTTCCAGCAAGAAGGGAAGATGTTAGAGGAGACACAGACACGGAAGAGTTTACCTAGGAAGGGAGTCAGCACGGAAGCACTGTTTTTTAGTACAATAGGAGGAACGCCATCCGGACCGTATGCCTTCTTAGTATTAAGCCCAGAGAGGGTGGAAAGTACATCTTTAGAAGAGATTAGGATATTAGGCATGAATAAGTGAATGGGGGGTGGAGAGGAAGGAATAGCACCAGCATCATCCAAGGTGGAGTTTTTAGCGTATGTTTGGGCGAAGAGTTCAGCTTTGTGAGAGGAAGAAGTGACGGTAGTGCTATCAGAGTGGAAAAGGGGTGGGGAAAACGAGGAATTACAATTGTCGGAAAGGGTTTTGGCTAGATGCAAGAAAGCTTGAGAAAAGCTAGAGTTGGACATTTCAGTGCATTTATTATTGATGAAAGAGTGTTTGGCTAGTCGAAGAACATATTTGGCTTAATTCCAGGCAGAAACATAGAAAGAATAAAATTATTGAGTTTGTAGGTGTCGGTACCTTTTGAATGCTTCCTCCAAATTGCAGACAGCAGTAGAACAAGCATGAGTAAACCACAATTCTTTTGCATGAGTCTTCGAGAAAGAAAATGGAATGTATGCCTCCATGCCCAAGAGGATTACCTCGGTAATGCGTTCAGCAGTCTCCGAGGGTCCCTGGCCACGAAAGCAAAAATCATTCCATGGGAAATCAAAGAGGTAATACCTGACAACCTCCCAGTCAGCAGCGCCAAAGTGCCTCAAGCGAAGCCGGCTGAGAGGATTGGGTGGCCGTACTGGAGAGATAGGACAGGTGACAGATATAAGTTTATGGTCGGAGGAGCCCAAACGAGAGAAAAGATATAAAGGGCTCATCACACTTAGCCGATCTTTAAGCCGAATCCAAACCGAACAGCGTTCGGCCAGCAAAACCGTAGTGAATCGGTTATGGTCGGGTAACACTCTCCCTCATTTGGGAAAGTCGCGAGTGGTTCTGGGGAGGCCACAAAATGTTGCCACAAATTCAAAATTTGACCGATTGGTGCCAGATATTTCAGTGGTCGGTGCGTGCTTGTGTTTTATTCAGGCACGTCTGGCACAGTTTGGTAGGGATAAAATATACAAATTTATCTAGAAAGGGGGTCTAGACTCCTAGAGGGTGTTTGTTTTAATCTTTTCAGTACCAGGGACGTCCTTTTCATCATATTCTGGCAACTATTAAAGGAATATATTCAGCTTAGGAAGGACCTTTAGTAATAATAAGGCTTCAAACTATCTCAGTCAACCCTTTCAGCTACTACAGATCCATCCTAAGCTACATAATATCGTCTAAATACAGCTAGCATAAAACAAAATAAACGCCGCTGGTACTCAAAGGGTTAAGGTTGATGGAGGTCTATCAAGGAGACATAAAAAATATATTAATAGATAAATATATAGACCAAAAAACAAGCACTATCCCTTTAACCCGTTCAGTAGTTATCAGGAAGAAAATGTATCTAGTAGACTCTTTTTAATCTGTACAATACAAAAAATAGTAATAATTGATGTACTGTATACATTCAACAAGTACTGCCAATTTAAAATAGTGGCCAGACAACTCAGACCAACAGATCAGTAGACTAGGAGACTCATAGACTATTAGACCACATCAACCAGATTACCTTAACCAGTGCCAATTAATTGAAAACAAAAAGATTAAGAATAATATATATATAAAACAAAAAATAGTAACGAAGGTAACCCAACTCAATATAAATCGTCTGGTAACATATTATATTTAGCGCCCTTCGAGGATTCACAAGTGCTTGACCAAATTAATGAAAGTGTAAAGTGTAGGTTTGGCTATTGTGTGTGTGTGTGTGTGTGTGTGTGTGTGTGTGTGTGTGTGTGTGTGTGTGTGTGTGTGTGTGTGTGTGTGTGTGTGTGTGTGTGTGTCGGTTATTCGGTGTGTGCGTGAATGTTTAAGTTTGGCTATTGTGTGTGTCGTTGTGTCAGTTAGTCGGTGTGTGCGTGGATGTGCTGGTTTTGCCATTGTGTGTGAGTGTGTTTGTGTGTGTATGTGTGTGTACCGATTAATCTGTGTGTGCGTGGATGTGTAGGTTTGGCTATTGTGAGTGTGTGTATCGGTTTGTCGGTGTGTGCGTGGATGTATAAGTTTGACCATTGTGTATGTGTGTGTGTGTGTGTGTCGGTTAGTCGGTGTGTGCGCTGATGAATTAGTTTGGCTATTGTGTGTGTGTGTGTGTGTGTATCGGTTAATCTAATCGGTGTGTGCGTGGATGTGTAAGTTTGGCTATTGTGTGTGTGTGTGTGTGTGTCGGTTAGTCGGTGTGTGCGTGGATATGTAAGTTTGGCTATTGTGAGTGTGTGTGTGTTTTATTAGTTTGTGTGTGCGTTGTGCTAGTGTGTGTGTTTGTATGTATGTAGTTGTGGCTGCTTAGATTGGTCTTTATGTTCGTTGTTGCTGTTGTGCTTGTGTGTATGTGTGTGTCGGTGTAGATTTTATATTTTGTGTGTGCGTTTAAAATATTTTTCTCTTGTGTGTGTCTGTAGGATTGGCCTCGCCCCTCCTTTTGTAGTGGGGCTTGGCTGCAATCTATTGCTTCGACCGGGGCTCGTCAAGCATTGGGAAGCATTTTTTGTATTCGTGAAACAGTCTTCCAGCAATCGGGCATAGATTTTTTTTTTTTTTTTTTTTTTAATTTTATATATGGGGCACAGTTTGTGCAGCATTCACAGAAGTCGACCGGCATTTGGCAGCACTCGGTAGAGTTCGTGCTGCGTTCATTTTGCCTTAGGGTTTGTCACGGTTTGGGCATCTTTTTCAGCCGATTACCACCGAACCAGGTTTGGTTTGGATTCGGCTTAGAGATCGGCTAAGTTAGAAACAAGTCATGAATGTTAGGCCGATCTCTGAAGTGATCCGGGATACGGGTGGGTTGCTGAACCAACCAGTCTAGGTCACGCAGGATAGAAAAGATGTAGGCTTGGTCACCAGATTGGTCAGTGGAATGAGAGGAGAGCCATTGGCGGTGGTGAACGTTGAAATCTCCTAAGATAGAGATTTCTGAAAAAGGAGAGATGGATAAGATGTGTTACACTTTAGAGTTGAGAATTTGGGAAAGTCAGTAGAGTTAGGGGAGAGATAGACAGCACAAAAGTATTTAGTATGAGAATAACAGGATGGTTTGGGCCATAAAGTGGAGAATTCAGATGAGTCGAAATCGGGAACACGAGAGCAAGTGAGTTTGTTGTGCATACTCGCCTTTGGCTTTGAAACTAAGATAGATAAAGTAGGAGGATACAGAGAAAGGGCTGCTGGCAGTCGCTTCAGACACTTGAGTTTTAGTGAGGAAAAGAAGATCAGGTGTGTAGGAGGAGAGATGGTGTTCCACAGAGAGAAAATTGGAGGAAAGACCGCTAATATTGCATTAGTTATTAGTAAGAGTAACAGGCCGTGGTCCAGAGAATTTCGACGGGTCGTTAGGGAAATCCCACCCGGGGATTTAATCCCCGAGGCTGGGCTAGTGTCGTTCATCATCATAATTAATGTTTAGGGGGGCAGTGAAGTAGATAGGAGGAGGAGGTGTTTGTGAGAGCTATCTGGATCTCCCTGTTTAGGTGAGGCACAAACAAGGTTAAAGGTGTGTACCTCGTCATTAGGTCATGGTATATTCATTTGTTTATATTTATTTTGCCTAACCATATAAAGCTTAACTAAAGATCAATCATAAAATATGTCAAGGTTTTATAAACAGTTTCCCATTACATATTATTTCGCATAAATAGTTATATGTCGGCATGTACATTGAATGTTGTAAATATTTTATTGTGACAAACCAAACGTGAAATGTGCTATCCTGCTATATTGTAAAATACTGAATATATTAAATCCTACAAAGTTAAACCCATTGACTGCGGGAGACATTCCAGAATGCCATGGCAATTTAAAGCAATTTATAGGCTTTTAAAGCCTGTGGAGACAAGTCCGAGGGAGCGTGAGCGTGGCAAGTCCCCTTCCACTTTCCAGCCAGGCGGCCGGGACACTGAGATGTATGAGCCATACTCCCACTATACATAGGAGCGCTGCCAAAGGCAAATGTCGCGCTACATTAGCGATAATCGCTCAGTATTAGCGAATGTCTATGGTAGTGCTGCAGGTGAATCCCGCGTGCTACAAAGCTCGTTTTGGTGTAATTTTGAAGCTATTTTTTCTAGTTTTAGGCTGCATACATATAATTTAATTCATATACATACTCAATCATTCAGGAGTGCCTGAATGAGCCCTAATATAGCGGAAATATGCCCGCAGCGTAAGTGTTAATACTGGATTTTAGCACTGAATATACTGTATATAATCTATCTATCTATCTATCTATTGCCTGACGCCATGATCCCCGAAGGGGTGGCCCGAACCGCCCCCATGCACCTCTGTGCCCAGTCAGTTGACGCCCTTCCTTCTAACCAGCACCGCCTTCATCCATATACTTCCTTACTCCATCCTTCCACCTCTCTTTCAGTCTACCTCTCCCTCTCTGTTGTTCCAACTTGCTCTTGTACACCTTCTTAGTCATTCTCTCGCTTCCCATACGTTCCATATGGCCGAACCATCTCAAGGTGTTGTTTTCGCAAAAAAAAAAAAAAAAAATGCATATCCAACTCCCAAATCTGTGCCCTAGAACTCTGGAATTGGTATTTAATATATTTGGTAAAAACAGTATCTCTCTCTCTCTATCACACACACTCACGCTCTCTCTCTCTGTCTGTCGCTCTCTCTCTCTATATATATATATACTGTACATATATACAGTTTATATACACTGGTGACGGATGAAAATGAGGCGAGAGGGTTGACCTCAATTGTATCTGCCATTATCGTCCACCCAGAAATAAACATGCCCCCCATGGCAGGCACAGTTGGTCACAGGATTATTTGTGGACAGTTTACAGTGATTTGGTGTGAAGCTTGGACCGTATATGTGAGTCCTTCAATGTACAATAGAGACAGGATTGGAAATAGGAAAATGTTTGCCTTGTCATGAATCAAAGGACTCAGACACAACATAAATGTAGAGTATCTAATGATAATGTACGACAGGTTCGGAGAGAGGTATCCTGACCAGGATTCAAACCCACTCACTTCAGGTATATTTGGGAGAGTCGGGCACCGTAACCACTCGGCAATAAGCGGATAGAAGGAAAGCAATGTGCAATGGTAGATGGCCTTTATTCTCAATTTCACTCAATAAATGCTGGTGTTCCCCAGGGATCAGTTTTGGCCCAAACTCTGTTTCTCATTCATATCAATGATCTCATAATTATCTACCACTCATAATCCAATACATTCCTACGCAGATGACTCAACACTCCACAGTTCCTTCACATTTACCAATTCTTTCACCCAACCCGATCTTATAAATTCAAAAATAAACACTGCAATTTCTCTGAACCAGGACCTTTCTAGAATTAATGAATGGGGACAAAAGAATCTAGTTTCCTTTAATGCACAGCAAACCAAGTACATTCAATTTTCTAACCGACAGAATCTCACTGACTCCCATATATATTTTAATGATGTAAATATTCCCACTTCCCCTAGTATTGACAATCTCGGTGTAACATTAACTACTAACTTGAGCTGGACACATTATGTTAGAAGCATTGCTAAGAATGCCTCTAAAAAACTGGGACTCCTGTACAGAGTTCGAGAATTCTTCACTGACGAGCAGTTGGCCGTAATATATAAAAGTCATGTGCGTTCTCAGATGGATTACTGTTCACCTCCGTGGAGTGGAAGTGGAGTGGTTGCATTGAGGCAGTTGGACAAAATTCAAAATAAAGCTATTAGATTAATCAATAACCCTGCAATCACACAGGACCTTCCTACATTATCCATACGAAGAAACGTTGCATCCCTTACATTATTCTACAGATATTTTCACAGCAATTGTTCCGAGGAACTTGCTTCAATTGTGCCGCCTCTCCACATCTTTCCCCGTAGAACTAGGGCAGCTGAGAGCGCCCATGAATTTACACTTTCTCCTCCACAATGCAGAACTTCTGCTTATCAAAACTCATTTATCCCTAGAACTACTACTCTTTGGAATTCACTTCCCTCGAGTTGCTTTCCACAAACTTACAATCTACAAAAGTTTAAATCCAGTTGTTACAAACATTTTATGAATGGAGGATGCCTTTAGGCACATGGACCTTTTTGTTTTATCTGTGTTTTTCCTTCCTCAGTTCATTGTCTCTTTAAAAAAAAAAAAAAAAAAAAAAAAAGACAACCTTAGTTCTTATTTGAAAAAACAGGTTATAGTCTCGTGGAGAACTATGCCTTTGAACACGTGATGAGTTTTTTAGACTTCAACCATGATTATTTTACGCGCCAACTAGGCTAAGTGATACGATTTTAACTGTCCTGGGACTATTATGGAACCTCCCTGAATATCAAATATCTAATGTTAATGTACGACAGGGTGGGAGAGAATTATCCTGACCAGTATTTTAACTCACTCACTCCAGGTATATTTGGGAGAGTTGGGCCCCATAACCACTAGGCCATGAGCAGACAATTATATGGAAAGCAACCTTAGTTCTTATTTAAAGGTTATAGGCTCGTGGAGGACTATGCCTTCGAACACGTTTTTTTTTTTTTTTTTTTAGATTTCAACCATGAATATTTTACCCCCCCCCCCCCCTGGCAACTCGGCTAAGTGATTATATCCGCTCATGGCCAAGTGGTTACGGTGCCCGACTCTCCCAAATATACCTGGAGTGAGTGGGTTCGAATCTTGGTCAGGATAAATGTAGAGACAGCCTTAATTACCTGTCAGTGTGGTATAGGTCCAAGTCATCTTTGTAGATACCGTATGGTGACCATGGTTGGCTATAGAGACATTCTGTTTGGCTGTAGGGATCTCCCAAGTAACTTAAATGAACTATAGTCTTCTACAGGGTGTTTAAAAACAAATGATATCATTTCACAATCTAACACCTTTGCCAATTCTCGTTCAAATGACCTCAAATTTTAACAGCATTCGTAGAAACCGGTCAAAATGTTATGTTTAATGTTTTATGTTTTTATCTGGCCAGGTATAGAAATATCATTCACTGGAAGAGAAAAAGCGTTTTGTGTGTTGGAGTATGCTCAAACACATTATGGGTATTTATCTATCTATCAATCTATTGCCGGACGCCTTACTACCCTTAATGGGAGTGGCCATACAAAAAATACCCCCAAGCGGACCTATCCCTATAAGAGGGACAACCCATGGCAGATTTACTGAAGGACTTAAAGGATTGACCACACAATTTAGGGTGTCGTCCAACTCCGAGGCCTTTTATGTATTTTGTTTAGCACTATTTTTCTACAGTGGTGTGCGGCTAATCCATCCACTAACCTGCTGCACCCTAAGGTAGCAGTACGGATTTATATAAGGCTTACTCCCCCAGACAGGTTGCCGATCAAGGCTGACGAGTCCCCTCCACCCAGATTTTTATAAGGTTATCTCCCCTAGATGGGTTGCCGATCAAGGCTAACTAATCCCACCCAATCTCCCGTTTCCGTTTTTACACAACATTTGTTTCCTCAGGTCTCTCAGGTTAACTCTTTTAGTGCCGGTGCAGTCCTTTTAGTGCCGGTGCAGTCCTTTTAGTGCCGGTGCAGTCCTTTTAGTGCCGGTGCAGTCCTTTTAGTGCCGGTGCAGTCCTTTTAGTGCCGGTGCAGACCTTTTAGTGCCGGTGCAGTCCTTTTAGTGCCGGTGCAGTCCTTTTAGTGCCGGTGCAGTCCTTTTAGTGCCGGTGCAGTCCTTTTAACTATATTCTGGCTTCTATTACACAACTTAATTCAGTTAAAAAAGGACCTCCAGCAATTAACAAGCTTCGAACTATCTCACTTAACCTTTTCTTTACTACCGCAGATCCTTCTTAAGCTGCACAAAAATCGCCTAAGTATAGCTAGGGTACAATTGAAAAGACGCCGCCGGTACAGATAATGGTTAAACTTCGTACTTTCTACCTTTCTTCCACGTGAACTCAATGTGTAGCTTTCCGTTTCTGGCCGTTTCAACTTACTTTACATTTATCACCTAGTAGCTAACATTGTTCACTTTACCCTACCGTAAGGTTTGGCTTATATATGGAAAACGTACTCGATACAGTTTGTAAATAGGTATACAAGCATATAAACTTGTAAATATGGAGACAGCAGATAAATATATATATATATACTGTATAAGTGTATATATATACCGGTATATATATATAGAGAGAGAGAGATAGAGATAGATAGATAGATAGATAGATAGATAAAAATAAAGATAGATTAATAGAAATAGATGGATAGATAGATATACTGATAGATAGATAGATAGATACATAAATAAGTGTAGATAGATATAGCAACTCAATGTTGGTGACATCATTAGCGCGCCTCGCCAAGTCAGTAACTATGTCTCCCAAACTAAGTTACCAAACACAATTTAGCAACATCATCAGTAGCACCCTCCTCCTGCCTTACCTCTTAGTTAGCAGGTAATTGGGCCCTTACGTACACACACAAACACACACACACACACACACACACATACACCTCGTCGTGGCGTAAAGGATAGCGCGTCTGGCTCACAACCAGAAGGTCCCGGGTTCAAGACCCGGGCGGGGAAGAAACATTTGGGAAAGTCTCCTAATTGTGTAGCCTCTGTTCACCTAGCAGTATAAATAGGAACCTGATATAAGTGGACGAAGTTGTAACGTCCCCTCTGGGGGTTGGTGGTATGTTACAAGGTGAGAAAGGTATCATATAGGTCAACCTAAGCCTTCGGGTGAGACTCGTACCGTACAGATCAACCAAAGCCTTCGATTTCAGATGTCGCCAATTAACTGATTACAGACTACAGACTACACTCACATCCACAGCCAATGGTACACTAAAATATGATATGCACTTCACGCAATACATTCCCAGTCAAGGAGGCGCGATAATAATGAGCTGAAGCTCGCATTGCGTGGAATCCCCTTGACAAACAAGTTAGGTGAATTACACACACACACACACACTTTTGTTTTATTAAGGTGACAGTTACAAAGTGGTGTACAATCTATCTTATTCTAGTTACATTGTAGTTTATCTTATTGTACCAGTACCTCCCTACAATCAACCTAGTTGTTCCCCAATTCGTCCCTCCGCCACGACCATTTCAAAGTCCAAGTCTCTCACTCTTGTCCTCTGTAGCGGGGAGGACCTTGTACCCCTGAGACATAGGAGTGCAGACCTGAGAAGAGAGAAAGAGAGCCGGCATCTCATCCAAGTTAGACTTGGCTTCTATGCTGGCGCTTTTTCTCCGATATTTTTTCCGCTAATCTGGCATAGAAGACACTTGCAGAAGGTCCCATACCTCCCGACGATGAGAAGACCAGAGGAGTAAAGCTTCCTTGATCCCTGTTCAAAATTCTTTCTTCATAAGCGCGTTTTTTCTCACTTTCGTTTCTCAAGTATGCCGCCTTGTGTCCTTGCTCACGATATGTTTGTGCTCTTGGGTTGAAGATTCTGATGTCGAAAAAAGCCCGTTGTCCCCTCGTCCAAAAACCTCGAGCACTTACGTCCACTCTTGCTTCATTTGAAGTATTTGCAGTATTGTGGGCCAAGCGCTGTCCGTCCATAGGCAGAAGTTCCGGTTCGATTCTGACATCATGGCACACCTCGTCCAGCATTTGTGCAGTGATGTCTCGTACTTCATCATGCCGGATACAGATGAATCCTCCTTTCTTACAAGTCATACAGTGGTCTGAGTTGTTTATTTCACCACATGCACATTTCAGCGGCAGGTTCGAAACTGGCCACCCATACCTCAAGGCTACGGCATCATTGAATTCTTGTTTATTTAAGCTGAAGCCTTTCTCCTTTATTGGTAATGATGTGAGCCAATTTGAAGCCCCCGTGTCTTGTGCCATCTCAACTCTCATTTTCAGTTCTTCCCTACATCTGGTCTTAATTTGTTCTAGGCTATGTTTCTGTCTCTCTTCTCTGCTCTTTGTAATTTCCTGTCTTGCATTACACACACATACACACACTGACAGTGAAAGTGAAGTAGAACATTGCCAAACCAGTCACTAACATTTTGAAATCCCCAGTATATGTATATCTCTGGGTCTTCTCCTGGGTGACATGGATGTGTGTGAGTTTGTGTTGTTTATCTGTGTTTATTTGTTGTTTTATGTTGTTTTTGTGTTTTCCCTGTTCTTGCTCTGTCTTGAATCGGCTACCCCCAAAATGGGGATTGGGCCTGAGCATATAGATAGATAGATAGATAGATATGTATAGTACAATCTACCTTTTGTGCTACTTTTAATTGTAACCTTGTTATAAAAACAAAATTGAGCAAGTTATTACGGTGATAGTTAACCCGGTACTTCAGCATTCATGTCACTGCTAGGTAGGTAAGGTAAACAAGAAATACGGAGATATGCAGGTCAAGTCACGTAGAGGGGTATGTAGAAGAGGACTACTACATGGTTAATTAACCTGTCCCACTCTCTCACGTTCAATCTCTCTCTCTATCTCTCATTCTCTCTCTCTCCAATAATCTGTAACACTTTGATAAACATATACTCACGCATAAACTCTGACTTTCTCCTACACAACATAATAATCAAATACACTTCTATGCAACCACCAATACACCCAAAAGTGTATACATACGAGTACATGCACATGTGTTTGTGTATACGTTTATGTGTATGAGGTGCCTAATGTAGTAGGCTATGTGTGTAAAAAGAGAGAGAGAGAGTCTGTGTGTATATGTATTCATATTCATAATTGTATTCATAATTGTAGTTTGACAGGAATTAAGTTTTTGGCTCGTATTATCCCGCTTCCTAGACATACACCATCAATGACAATTACCCATCTACTTGCTCAAGGTAGATGGTAACTGCCGGCTATGTCTCAGAAAACCTTCATCAACCTGAGTGAGATTTGAACCCCGGCCGGCGGGGTTGCAGGCAGGGACGGTATCACTAAGACAGCCACGCAGCGTGTGTGTGTGTGTGGATGTGTGTGTGTGTGTGTTGACTGCTAACCAATATAGGACCCCAAGCCAGCATTCAGGATAACTAACAACCCACCCTAATATTTGTTACACTTGCATCATAATAATAGTAGGAAAAACAAACATATTTTAGTTATAATTTAAACCTATATCTAAAAATAACGTAAACACTAATAATTAGGCAACACTAATTAAGAGTGGAAATGAAATACTTCAGATTATTTTGTCAATCTCTTGCAAACCAATCTTGTAATTGCAAATATATACTACATATCAATACCATGTAGGGACGTAGGGATGTGGTGACCCCACCGCCCGTCACTTTGCGGCGTAGATAGCCCCTAGACCTAGAGGATGGGACTGGGAATCCCACATCCAGAATTGTTAGGAGGAGGCTGTAGGCACCAACCGAACAGGCCGGTACTCCCAGGGAGTGGTAGGACAGCTGGAACTCCTGTTTCACCACCTGGCCTCCCTAGATGATCCTTTCGGCCCAACATTCTGTCCTATCTCTCCGGTACGGCCACCCGATTCTCCTTTCTGGCGGCGCTTGTGGCACTTTAGCGCTGCCGACTGAGAGGCTATTCGGCAGTACTTCTTTTATTTCCTATGGAATGACTTCTGCTTCCGTGGCCAGTGACCCTCGGAGAGCGCTGAACGCATTACCAAGGTAATCCTCTTGGGCATGAAAGCGTACATTCCATTTTCTTTCTCTCAGTCTAATGCAAACAAATCTTGGTTTACTCACGCTTGTTCTATTGCTGTCCGCAACAAGGAGGAAGTATTCAAGTGGTACTGACGCCTTAAAACTTAAGAATCTTATTCTTCCTATGCTTTTGCCCGGAATCAAGCCAAATCTGTTCTTCGACTTGTCAAGCACTCTTTCATCAATAATAAATGCACGGAACTATCCAACTCTAGCTCCTCCCAAGCTTTCTGGCATCTAGCCAAAAACCTCTCCAACAATTTGTCTTCCACATCTTTCCCTACACTTTTCCACTCTGATGGCACAACCATCACTTCTTCCTCTGACAAAGCTGAACTCTTCGCTCAAACCTTTGCTAGAAACTCCACCTTGGATGATTCCGGTGCTATTCCTCCCTCTCCACTACTTATGCCTAATATCCTAATCTCTTCTAAAGATGTACTTTCTACCCTCTCTGGGTTTAATACTAAGAAGGTGTACGGTTCAGACGGTGTTCCTCCTGTTGTACTAAGAAACTGTGCTTCCGTGCTGACTCCCTGCCTAGGCAAATTCTTTCGCCTCTGTCTCTCCTCTAACGTTTTCCCTTCTTGCTGGAAGTTTGCTCTCATTCAACCTGTGCAGAAGAAGGTTGACCGCTCTCAACCCTCCAACTATCGTCCAATTGCTCTCATCTCTTGTATCTCTAAAGTTTTTGAAACTATTCTTGCTTCCAAATTTCTTAAGCAGTTCTCTTCTCATAATCTAATCTCAGATCGCAAGTATGGCTTCCTTAAGGGTCGCTCTACTGGTGATCTTCTTTCATATCATACTAACTCTTGGTCATCCTCCTTTTGGGACTTCGGTGAGACCTTTACTAATGCACTAGACATATCGAAGGCCTTCGATAGAGTCTGGCACAAATCTTTAATTTCTAAACTACCCTCCTTCGGTTTCTATCCCTCCATCTGTGCCTTTGGCTATAATTCACTTTCCGGCCATTCCATAGCTGCGGTTGTGGACGGCCATCGCTCACATACTCATCCTATCAACTCCGGTGTTCTTCAGGGCTCTGTCCTATCTCCTATTCTCTTTCTAATTTTCATAAATTATCTTCTCAACTGTACCTCTAGTCCCATCCATTTATAGGCAGATGACTCTACCTCACATTACTCAATTAGTTTTCCAGAATGCCCCAGCCAGCCATCCCTCAAAAACAAACGTAATGAAGTCTACAAGGAAATTGAATCACAGGATCCTGCAGACTTCAAAAACCTTATGAGAATGGACCCAACCCTCTTGAAAGAGATCTTTGGAAAGTGGAACCATTGATACCCAAAAAGGACATATTATTTTTATTAATCGCACCACCACACCCCCAATGAAATTAATTAAAGTATATATGATCCACCGGGATTCGAACCCGGGTTATCACACACATATTTTTGCCACCTTAACCATTACACCACCAGGACTTTCCTCTTTTATAAGAGGAAAGCACATCCACCTGGATTATATTTGGCTGTCACGATGCAATACCTTGCAACTGGGGACAGCTATAAGAGTCTAAAATATGTTTTCAGGATAGCAAACAACACTATCTCCAAAATTGTGCCAGAGGTATGTGAGGCCATTGTACATGTGTACTGTACATGAATGAAGTGGTTAATTGTCCAATCACATATGAAGAGTGGAAGCCACTTGGATTGTAGTTGGGGGTAGTATTTGTTTTTTTCCAGGTCCCCCTTCTCCTTCATGTTTAGCCCCATTAGTTTTCAAATTTGAATAATTTTGCTAACTTCTTTGTCAATATTAAGACCTTCCATGCTGCCAACACATTCACTACACACACTTGCACATCCTTTCACACACATAATATGACAAACACACACATTACTATCTCCCTTATTTATCAGTATTATTTTTTTGTATATGGTCTCTATGAAATCTGTGACTCATTTCTGATTTGATGGGCTAAATCAAATTAGTATTCCACTAACAAATAATGAGTAAAATGACAGAAGTCAATTAAAATATGTTAAACAAATGTTCCCAATCTGTTAATATTTCAGCCTAGTTCACTGACAAGTGAAAGGATCGATATGTATGCGAAAATATATGACACCAACTTAATTTTCTGAAAGGATAAGTTGTCAACACCTTAACGTTCAGCCTACAAAAAAGATGAGGTAAAAATCTATGTTGTACTTTTTTGTCATAATAAATATTATTGTAATGGTACACTAATATTATTTTCAACAATATGGCATTATAAACTAAACAGCGATTAAAAAAACATCAAACAATACATAATTATGTCAATAAATAAGGGAAATAATTATATACACGATATATATACAGTAAATAGAGAGGAAGGAAGAGGGAAGGGTTAATTAGGTCCCTGCATTTGTCTTTTCTTTCATTAAATGTTTTCTGTTTATTTGTACTATTTACCTATATAATTCCTGGGCGAAAAATTATATATATATATATATATATATATATATATATATATATATATATATATATACTGTACATATATACAGTATATATATATATATATAGTATATAAATTATATATATATTGTTACGCATCTGGACCTCAGTTGTTTAGAGACGGTATACGAAAATAATTACTAATGGAAATGCACCTTGTCTCTCTACCAAACAACACCACGACGCAACAGGTAAGAGCACTTTGAACGCTTCCAGGCTCTTCTCAGGGCTTAAGGTGCACACTACCCTCGTCCTATTCTGAATAATAAGTAGAACAGAAATACTCCTGTAACTTACTAGCTACGAGAACTCGAAACCAACACCGGGATTAGCAATGCTGGGTTGGATAATCAAAACAGTTAAATACATATAGGCTACCAGCAGACATCAACAAAAAAAGAGTGCAGGTGTACTTCGAGCATAACAGGCTATGCGCGCCCTCGACAGTACTAAACCGTGCGCAAACCAGCCAACGGTAATCCACTCTCAACCCAAGAGAGTTGCACATAATAATATTGCATACATATAATGAACTAACAATACAAGGCAGTGTCCTAATATGACTACTAACCTCGGGGTGATATTAGTAGAGGCAGGTTGCCCTGACCCCCTCCAATATCAAACCAATATATCCTGCTTCAACCTGGGCCCCCCCGTGAGTTTCCGCCTGAAACAATGAACTCTTAGAGTCCACCTCCCACACTCACTTAACTATGGGGGGTGGGGTCCAGACTGAAGCTGGATTCCTAATTAATATTAAACACTCCGTTGCCTCAGTTCGAAACCCGAGATAGGGAACACACAAGTGCTGGGGCAGAACCGTCAAGGTTGCTATCGGGTCCTAAGCACAAACACGGGGAAATTATGTAGGGATTATGGATGTGTATGTGTGTGGACTGTATGGGATTAACGGTGCTTAGTATTAACCTATAACTGGCGGCACCCGGCTATAGTCGAGTGAAATAAATGTGGCCTATGTGGCGGGTCACGGCTATTGTCGAGTGCAATTTTGAGCCACGAAAGAGCCTCTGAGAGAGAGCAGAGCAGTGGGACGAGCGTAGTTACCTCATGACCGCTCCCCACCACCGCGGTGGGTCTACTGAGATGTATTCCACCCTCCTCCACCCTCTCTCACTCGCTACACAGGGAATTATGTAAGGAAATTACCTTATTTTAGGGTTTTTGCACTCGTGTTGCACGATCGTTGCAAGAGAACCAGTGGTCGTAGAAGGATAGTTCGGGTGTCATTGGAAAGCTCTGTTTACGCCCTTTCAGGGATAGATACTTGTTTTACGCTGTGGGTCTTGTTTATGCATGAAAAAGAGCACGGAAACAACCCTATTTAGAGTAAAAAAAAAAACGCTGGCGGTACATAGAAATTACCGCCTAGGCCGCTCGTAGGGTGTTAAGGACCCCGACAAGCCTCCCAGCTCTCCCCTATCACGGATTCCGATGTAGTAGCCACCGGAGGTACTGAATATATAAAACAAAGGGAAAGATAATAAAATGCTGATCAGAGGAAAAGGATAGTTAACCCTTATTTAGCGGCGAGCAACATAAGTCGAGTTAAATAAAGCTGGACTATGTGGCGGCGCTCGACATAACTCGAGTGGCAATTTCAGCACGTAATGTGGCTGAGAGAGAGAGACAAGTGGTGGCAGGAGACTAGCGAGCGTATGACTGCTCCAGACCACCGCGGCGAACGTACTGACACAAATCTCAGCTCCCTCCTCCTTCTCTCACTCGCTACATACTCAATTATGTACTGAAAGTACCAAATTACCTGCTTTTTGCACTCGCGTTGCACGGTTATTGCAAGAAAACTATCCATCATACAAGGATCGTTATGGTGTCATTCGAAAGCTCTGTTTATGCCCTTTCAGGGATAGGTACTTGTTTTACGTTCTGGGTCTTATTTAGGCATGAAAATGATCACGTAAACAGCCCTATTTTGGCTAAAAACACCCCGCTGTGCGGTACACATAAATAAACCGCATAGGCCGCTCGTAAGGTGTTAAAAGAAGAAATGAATGTCTAGGATTCTCTGTTAATTACGTTACGTTACTATTATGCACGCAAGGACAAACAAAAGGGGGCCGACTGATGGGTCACAAGAGAGAAAAAATAACACCCATCTAGTCTGACCGCTGAGCAGAGAGTGAGGGGACCGGATGTTGCAGAGCACCAAGGAGGCCAGCCTCAAACGAAGAAGTTGCAATATCTCACCACACGATATGATAAGACTAAGACACTTCACAAGAATAACTTATACTAAAGTATTCCTGTGTTAACAACTTAACTAAAAGAGTGTGGCAGATAAAATAAAGTACATCTTTATATTGTAACACATCTGAACTTGCAATCATCAAATAATTACTGAAACTCATGTTGCTTAGCAACCTTACCTCCCGCGAGGCAAGAGCAACAATCTTTCAACACCTCCCTCGCCAGCCACACTAGCTAGCAAACTACACATTGCCGCTTAACTAACAACTGGTTAGACGAAACTGATAACACTCTATGGGCTCATTCTACACAAATGTTTATTGAGACAAAAATGCTTAGAGGCACGGCAAAACAGGTCATGTGTAATTGGAAGGGTATCGGAGTGAAACTGACAATACCAGGTCTTTCAAATATACTTGGTACAGCTGCATCTAAAAACAGCTTGGCGCCACTACCGTCTAGTGTTACAACCGGGACTCGTATAAAACAAGGGCTCTTAATCATTGGACTAGAAAGGCACACAGCCACAACGGTAACACTAGATCCAACCCTCGAACTTATAATGCCGGCGCACAAAATCACCTATACCCTCCAGAGTTAAATCTGCGATAGCGGGTTATCCTCTAACTCGGTATAAATGCACTACTACTACAGGCTGATGATCTCTGATACAGCCTGATCACAACAACATACAATTACGTTAATAATGTATACAAGGAAAAAGATAGAGAGCGTAATTAAATCACTAGAATTATTTAATGCAAACAAGAAGAAGGTATAATTAAAGTTACTCTAAACAATAATAAACTGTCACTCCTATATTAAAGAAAGTGAATGAAAGTCCTAAAGCACCGAACAGGAATCTTCTGAAGAAAGTCTGATGCTGCTTAAGATGATCGAATCTTATTTTGAACAGTTATATAAAGCAGGAACAAGATATGACAAGTGTATGGACATACAGTGTTAACTGGCACGGGACTAACGATAAATGTGCAATAGTATTATCTCCAACAACAAAAGAAGTACTTCCTCAGGTAATGCAAAAGCCTGCTCGGGTTGTGCAACTCAACAACAAACAAGGCTTACAATCAACGTGAATAAAAATGCTGCATACATAACATAAGAGTTTATAATCCTAATCGGGTGTCTGCTAGGCGAATAAAGTCTAGCTGGGATGTCGTAGGCTAGGAAACAATGGCTGAGCAAGCGGCTCGTAGCCTAGCGAGGTCCTTAAGACTGTACGGCCAAATTACGTTAAATGACGGGGTGCTCTCTTGAGAGATCCAGATTGCTAGTATCTGGTTCTCGCCTGGCGACCCTCTTCAAGTCAAAGCAAAACGAGTTAGGACAGTGTTGGGTGGCAGAGGCAAAAGCCCTCACTCGCAACACAGTGCTAAACTCACAAGGTACACAGTCAGAAAAACAACCTAGGCTTCCCACGTATCCGTTGCGATTGTACAAGTTCAACAAAACCTGGTACACATCGGAAATCACAACATCAATAGCGTCACCCCAGTCTAGCATTAAATAGCCCAGCAGACAACCAAGAAATAGGTAGGGAGACACCGCGAGTGTGTCGAACCTCTACAGACAAAATGTTAACCCCTCCAAAATGTATAACTAAGCATGAAATATCTGAGAGCTTCAGCATATAATACGATGGCCGATATATGAAATCGTTCAGAACCAAAGGGGAGTTATGATGTTAAATAGATTAGAAGCATAAGAGGTAAGAAGTTGAGAGAGAGAGAAAGTGTTCTATAGGTGGAAGTCGGGGACAGATGGCGAGGGAGGTGTGAAGGTTATGCTGGTCAGGCAAGCTCTGAGCAAGGAAGGCACAAAGGCAGCAGGGAGTGCGGGGGGACTACCTCCTGCTGCGGCAGGAGGGCGGCAAAGCGGCCAGCCACTCAGAGGGCCCGGCCGTGGCATGACGTCACCGAGACAACACATAACACTATACGCACAACACTCTGCCTCCTGCACTTACTCACTCACACTCTCTAGCTGTATCATTCAGTCTTATACATTAAATTTATAACTGATGATATAAAATATAATGCATTGTCACAGACGAAAATAAAGACCACTTCTATACTGCCTGTAACATGACGATTCACAAGAAAGAAAGTATAACATTGTAGATAGACTGTAGCCAAATTCATTACCCTGGCGAGTGTTAGCGAGTGGCCAAGCGAGTGGCTGAGCCCACGTGGCGTTCTGCTAAGCTGCAGGCGTCAAACTAGCTACTCCTAAAAGACCCTATAGACCCTGGTCATTGTGACACACGGGGGGGGGGGGGGGGAAAGTTTTTGAAGCTTTGAAACAAAACTTTCATCATTAGTTTACAACTGCAAAATATGTACATTGACAGTCTTTCGTATTTTTACATTTTACAGATTTTTTTTAACATGAGTAAATATGACTTACTAACTAAATAGCCTCGTGCTCTCCTATCATTCCTCAGAGGACTCACGGGACAAACAGTCTGCCAGGACATTATCAACACCACGGATGTGCCTAACATCGAGATGATATTCTTGCAACATCAAACTCCAGCGAGTACGTCTCTGGTTTTTGTCCTTGAGCCTATTAAGAAACTGCAGAGGATGATGGTCAGAGTAGATTCTGAGCATGGGCCCATAGGGTGGCAAATAAACAGCGAAATGGTGTAAACTCAAAATAATAGCTAGCAACTCCCTTTCGATCACAGAATAATTCTTTTGTGCTCGGTTAAACTTTTTTGAAAAGTAGGAAATGGGGTGCTCAACATCATCTCCGAACTCTTGCATCAACACAGAGCCGGCACCCACATCGCTCGCGTCTACTGCCAAGACGAAAGGCCTGTTGAAATCTGGGGCACGTAATATAGGATGGCAACAGAGGAGGCTTTTGACATCTTCGAAAGCCTGCTCACACTCTGTTGTCCATTTAAATGGTTTCTTCTTTTGTAGCAAATTTATCAATGGGGCAAGCACGGTGGAATATCCTTGGATGAACCGGCGATAATAGCCTATCATGCCAATGAAACATTGCACGGCTTTCTTATTATGAGGTGCTCAGAAACTCTGGATAGCCTCCACCTTTGTCCGAGGGGGGACAGACCTGGCCGTGGCCAACAACATAACCCAGATATTGCACTCGAGCTTGCATGAACTCGCACTTTGCCAGGTTGACCACTAAACCAGCCTCAGACAACTTCCGGAAAAGCTCACCCACATTGACCAAATGGTCGGGCCAATTTGTGTCATCAACAACAACATCATCTATGTAGACTAAACAATTTGGGACATCATGCACAACCCTGTCCATTAACCGCTGAAATGTGGCGGGAGCATTCTTCAAGCCGTACTGCAGTACCTGGCACTGATATACTCCTCCACCCACCTCAAAACTAGCGATTTTCTTGGCACGTTCAGTTAGTGGGACTTGCCAATAGCCTTTAACTAAGTCCACTTTTGTGATGAACGTGGCTGCCCCAATCTTGTCTACTGAGTCATCAATTCTCGGTAAGGGGTAGGTATCTGTCTTGGAGATTAAATTTACTTTGCGAAAATCGACACAGAAGCGGATCTTACCATCAGGCTTAGGCTGCAAAGTTTGACCACTCACTCCAGCCTTTCTTGATGAGGCCCTTGTCAACCATATACCTCAGCTCAGCACCAAGAGCGAGCTGCTTCTGTGGATTAACTCTATAAGGTGGTAATTTTATAGGCTTATTCTCCCCCACATCGATGTCATGCACCGCCCAAGATGTCAAACCGGGTGCATCCCCGAACACGTGTGGATAAGCCCACAAGGTAGTAAACATCTCCTCAACCCTTTCCGGAGGTAAATGGGTCAATTTCTCCCACAGGGCCAGGTACCCGTTCTCTGCCCATGTCCCAGCCGGTACAGCCTCACCTGGGAAAAACTCCCTCTCCTCCTCCTGCTCCTCCTTCATGCCTTCTACAACCAGGACACGGCAACGAGACACGGCATCCTGGTCTCTGGGACTGGAGTATTGGGGAGACTGCAGAGGGGGGTTGAGAGGCACTGCAGGAGCCTTGCCTGGCGTTCCCACAGTGCATGAACCGCTAGCCCCGGGACCCGGGTTATCCAACCACCATCCACCAGGCCCGGGCTCACCCTGCACCTCCGACTCCAACTCTCCAGTCAATAACATAGGCAAGAAATTTACCATCTCTGACTCAACTTTCTCTACTGACCCGTTCTGAGCGGATACAGTAGCACAAACTGCCTCAGACAACTCCCCGTTAACACTAGCAGGTGACTGATCGGTGCCCAGGCAACTCTCTCGGCTAGCCCCTTTAGGTGACATCGCCTGTGTGCCCGCCGCACTACAGTACCTCTTCAACATGTTAATATGGCAGAGCTGATGGGTCTTATGTCTGTCTGGATTACTCTCCCCGACCGCTACCTTCGCCGTCGCCATGACTACAGGACACCTAAGATGAACAGGAACGAGGCTATAACAGGTCTCAGTGTTTACACCTCGACATAACACAAACTCGTCAGATTTTATCGGCTTCCCCGTCAAGTTCAAACACATGGACTGCTTAGCTCCCAAATCCCTAAGAACCTTGACTGGATACACCTTCCCACACAGCTCTACTTCACCCTCATGAACGAAAGCCTGGCACCAAGCGAGCGAGGCTTCTGGACCTGCAATGGTACCTAGTTGAGACACTTTGTCGGGGGCAGGCTGTGCCACGGCAGTTGGCACCCCTTGCTTCACCCTTCGGTCTGCCTCCAACCTCGGTAACAAAGATTCATCCCCTCCTCCCTGGATACCAATGACAAACGACACAGGCTTAGCAAGCGCTGCAGAAGACTTTGCCTTGGGACAGTTTGGTTTAATATGTCCGGTCTGTTTACACCCATAACACCTAACAACAGTGGAATCAGGTCGGGCTGAGTTTTGTGGTTTTTGTTTGTCTTCACCGTTATTATTACGTGTGGGACCAGGGCCACTATTACTGTACCCACTTCCACCTGCTCGGTACTTCTCGTCACGTGCAGTCGTGGGGGGGGGGGGGGGGAGGCATATCTGGCACGATCAGTAAAACTCTTGGTTGCCAACACTCGATCGTCAGCCCACACGGCAGCATCAGACAGCTTGCCGGGGCACTTCTCACAGATCTTTTGGCAAAGCTCTTTGTCGACATGGTTGGTAAAGTGTTCTAGCAGGAAAAGCTCAACTGCCTCATTTAAATTGGTTACATTTCCACTTAAAAACCAACGAGACAAACAATCACGGAGGTACTTAGCAAACTCAACATGAGTATGATTAGGCTTCTTCCTTGCATTACAAAATTTAAGGCAATAGGCTTCTGGTCTGAGTTCATAAGCCTTAAGGATAGCCTGCTTTAAATAATCATATTCTGCTAAGTCCTCTGCTGACATCCTATCATATGCCTCGAGCGCTTTTCCCTTGAGAACATTTGCCACCAATGCCGCCAAGTGTTCCCGTGGCCACTCGAACTCCCGTGCTTTCTTTTCAAATCGCTGGAACCATTCAGTGACTTTTTCCTCGTCAAAAGCGGGAACGAGCTTCAGGCTACGAGACAACTTTAACTCGCTAGATTCCTCCCTGTGTACCGTGCCCACTTGTCCCCTTGTGTACCTACCCCCGTCTACCTCAACTTTGGTTCTTTGTAACTCCATTGTCATTCTCTGTGTTTCTAACCTCTCCTGCATCTCTCTCTCTTCTCTTTTCTCCTGCCTTTCTCTCTCTCTTTCTTGCATTTCCAATTTCTTCAACTCTAATTGTATTAGAGCATCACTCGATAGCCCTACCGGGGCAAAAGTAGGGGGTGGTGTAGGAACATAAGCGGGACGGTAACGTGGCTGAATCGTAGAAAGTCCGGCTGGGATAAATGGGGGGGGGGAGGTGTAACCTGGTTCTGTGCTGCCCAGCCAGCGGCAGGAGTAGAGTGTAAAGGATAAAAATGGGGTTGAGTAAGTTGAGGCACACCAGAGGGCACGTCAGGCAACAACGGGAGATTAACAGTAGGACATGTAAACCGGGAAGACGTTATGCTCTCATTAAAAGGACTGGGTGTGCGCGGCGGAGAGCGTTTAGGTGCGATATAGCCTCCTGCCGGCACAGTTGTTGACTCAACCTCCTCTTGAACGTCATAATATTACTGCCATATATACAGCTGACATGCTTCCCTCGTGGTAAGAAGAGACTCCTCTACTCCCAACACTGTTGCTATCAACCTCAATTCCTCCACCCTTCTCAACTGCATTTGTGCCCATTCTGGAGAACTCCGAAGGAACACTCTCGCATCCTCCTCACTGGTGATATGCAACGGCACGACACTCTACCCCTCCTCGCTTGCTTGTTGTTCAGACATAATCTAATATAAATGCTAGACACCTATTCTAAAAAAAAATCCTCTGATCAAAATAAATCTTATTAATACTGCTGGTACTATTCTGATTATCCTAGGCAAGGTCGCCACTGTTACGCATCTGGACCTCAGTTGTTTAGAGACGGTATATGAAAATAATTACATATGGAAATGCACCTTGTCTCTCTACCAAACAACACCACGACGCAACAGGTAAGAGCACTTTGAACGCTACCAGGCTCTTCTCAGGGCTTAACCCTTAACTGGCGGCGCGCAACATATGTCGAGTGAAAGAAATTTGGACTAAGTGGCGGTTCACAACTTATGTTGTGTGCCATTTTCAGCACGTAATGTTGCTGAGAGAGAGAGATAAGTGGTGGCAGGAGAGTAGCAAGCACATGACTGCTCCAGACCACCGCGGCGGACCTACTGACATGAATCCCAGCCTCCCCCACCCTCACGCACTCACTACACAGGGAATTATGTAGGGAAACTACCTAATTACATGGTTTTTGCACTCGTGTTGCGCGATCATTGCAAGAAAACTAGCGGTCGTACAAGGATGGTTGGGTGTCATTGGAAAGCTCTGTTTATGCACTTTCATGGATAGATACTTGTTTTACACTCTGGGTCTTATATAGGCATGAAAATGATCACGTAAACAACCCTATTTAGGGTAAAAACACCCAGCTGGGCGGGACATATAAATTACCGCCTAGGCCGCTCGTTAGGTTTTAAGGTGCACACTGCCCTCCTCCTATTCTGAATAATAAGTAGAACAGAAATACTCCTGTAACTTACTAGCTACGAGAACTCGAAACCAACACCGGGATTAGCAATGCTGGGTTGGATAATCAAAACAGTTAAATACATATAGGCTACCAGCAGACATCAACAAAAAAAGGAGTGCAGGTGTACTTCGAGCATAACAGGCTATGCGCGCCCTCGACAGTACTAAACCATGCGCAAACCAGCCAACGGTAATCCACTCTCAACCCAAGAGAGTTGCACATAATAATAATGTATACATATAATGAACTAACAATACAAGGCAGTGTCCTAATATGACTACTAACCTCGGGGTGATATTAGTAGAAGCAGGTTGCCCTGACCCCCTTCAATATCACACCAATATATCCTGCTTCAACCTGGGCCCCCCAGTGAGTTTCCGCCCGAAACAATGAACTCTTAGAGTCCACCTCCCACACTCACTTAACTATTGGGAGGGGGGATCCAGACTGAAGCTGGATTCCTAATTAATATTAAACACTCCGTTGCCTCAGTTCGAAACCCGAGATAGGGAACACACAAGTGCTGGGGCAGAACCGTCAAGGTTGCTATCGGGTCCTAAGCACAAACACGGGGAAATTATGTAGGGATTATAGATGTGTGTGTGTGTGGACTGTATGGGATTAACGGTGCTTAGTATTAAGGACCCCGGCAAGCCTCCCAGCTCTCCCCTATCACGGATTCCGACGTAGTAGCCACCGGAGGTATTGAATATATAAAACAAAGGGAAAGATAAAAAGGAGGGTGGAATGGTGAGGAGGGTGGAGAGGTTGCAGGAGGAGGAAGTCAGGGAGGAGTACAGGAGAGCAGTGGAAAGACGACTAGGTGGGTTCGACCTGGAAGTTATGGAGGAAGTGGAGGAGATGAGCAAGGTGTTTAAGGATGAGATCTGTGCAGCATGTGAGGAGGTGTGTGGAGTGAGGAGAAGAGGGAGGGGAGTGAAAGGTACAGCATGGTGGACAGAAGAGGTAAGAATAGCTGTGGAAGAAAAGAAGAAAGCATATAGAGAGTGGTTGGGTAGTAGAGGGAATGAAGATTCCGAGAGGCAGAAACGAGCGAGGTACGTGGAGAGTAAGAGGGTGGTGAAGAGAGTAGTGAAGGAAAGTAAGAGAAGAGTAGATGAGGAATTTGGAAGGAATCTGAGTGTAAAATGGAGGGAGAGTAAGAAACTGTTCTGGAAAGAAGTCAAGAAAGTTAGGGAAGGTAGCAAGGGAAACAGTAAGGGTGTGAAAGATAAGAATGGGAGAATGCTAGCCGAGAAGCAAGAGAGAGTCGAAAGATGGAGGGAGTACTTCAGTGAGTTGCTAAATGAAAGGAATGAAGAGCCAGCAAACATAGCTGGATATGGTATGGGAGGGAGAAGAAGAGAAGTAGTGGAGGAGGAGGTGGGGATCAGGAGGTCAGAAGTGTGGGAAGCCATGAAAAGAGTGAAGTTGGGGAAAGCACCAGGAACAGATGGAGTGTGTGGGGAAATGTTGAGGTATGGTGGTGAGATAGTGATAGAATGGGTATGGAAAATGTGCAAACTAGCATGGGAGAAGGGGAGTGCACCCGATGACTGGAAGACTGGCATAATAGTCCCCCTATATAAGGGCAAAGGGGAAAGAGGAGTGTGTGGTAACCACCGAGGAATATGTCTTCTAAGCGTAGTAGGGAAGGTATACAGTAGGGTAGTGATTGAGAGAGTGAGAGTGAGAACGGAGAAATGGATAGGCGACGAGCAGGGAGGTTTTAGGAAGGGAAGAGGATGTGTAGATCAGATTTTTACCCTGAATTGTGTTGTGGAGAAGTATCTGGAGAAGAAACAAAAGGTGTATGTTGCCTTTATGGACTTAGAGAAGGCCTATGACAGAGTGGATAGAGAAGGTTTGTGGAAAGTACTTAGAATATACGGAGTAGAGGGCAAGTTGCTGAAAGCAGTGAAGAGCATGTATGAGGGTGCAAAGGCGGCAGTACGTGTGGAGAGTGAGCAGAGCGAGTTCTTTGACCTGAATGTTGGTTTGAAACAGGGGTGTGATGTCCCCGTGGTTGTTTACTGTATATATGGATGGAGTTATGAAAGAAATACTATCAAGAGCAGTGGATGTTGGTGTATCGCTGAAAAGGGAGGGAATTGAGTGGAAGCTACCTATACTGCTGTTTGCGGATGATACAGTTCTGATGAGTGATAATGAATGGGAGTTGCAGGGTCTGGTAAATGAGTTTGGAACAGTGTGCGAAAAACGGAATTTGAAGGTAAATACGGGGAAGAGCAAGGTTATGGTCTTCGAAAGGGGTGAAGTCACAGAGTGTGAGGTGAAGCTGAACGGTCAGGCTATGGAGATCGTCAACTCTTTTAAGTATCTGGGCAGTGTGTTGAGTAAAGATGGGACTATGGATGAAGAGGTGCGGGAGAGGGTACAACAGGGGAAGAGGGTTGTAGGAACGCTAAAAGCAGTAACAAGAAATAGGGTGGTCAGTATGGAAGTGAAGAAGTCCTTGCATGACAGTGTGGTAATCCCGACACTGACTTACGGAAGCGAAGCATGGACGTTGGTTGAGAGACTCAGACCAAGAGTGAGAGCAGTGGAAATGAATTACTTAAGGAGTGCGTGCGGAGTTACATGGAGGGATAGACAGACTAATGAGGAAGTAAGAAGGAGGTGTGGTGTGGAGGTAGATGTGCTGGAAAGTGTGAAAAGGAACAACTTGAGATGGTTCGGCCATATGGAACGTATGGAAATCGAGAGAATGACTAAGAGGGTGTACGAGAGCGAGGTGGAGGGACAGAGGGGGAGAGGTTGACCGAATATGAGGTGGAAGGATGGAGTGAGGAACTACATGAACGAAGGCGGTGCTGGTTGGGGGGAGGGGCGTCGACTGACTGGGGACAGAGGTGCATGGGGGCGGTTCGTTCGTGGCCACCCCTTCGGGGATCACGGCGTCAGGCAATAGATAGATAGATAGATAGAAAGATAATAAAATGCTGATCAGAGGAAAAGGATAGTTAAAAGAAGAAATGAATGTCTAGGATTCTCTGTTAATTACGTTACGTTACTATTATGCACGCAAGAACAAACAAAAGGGGGCCGACTGATGGGTCGCAAGAGAGAAAAAATAACACCCATCTAGTCTGACCGCTGAGCAGAGAGTGAGGGGACCGGATGTTGCAGAGCACCGCGGAGGCCAGCCTCAAACGAAGAAGTTGCAATATCTCACCACACGATATGATAAGACTAAGACACTTCACAAGAATAACTTATACTAAAGTATTCCTGTGTTAACAACTTAACTAAAACAGTGTGGCAGATAAAATAAAGTACATCTTTATTTTGTAACACAACTGAACTTGCAATCATCAAATAATTACTGAAACTCATGTTGCTTAGCAACCTTACCTTCCGCGAGGCAAGAGCAATGATCTTTCAACACCTCCCTCGCCAGCAACACTAGCTAGCAAACTACACGTTGCCGCTTAACTAACAACTGGTTAGACGAAACTGATAACACTCTATGGGCTCATTCTACACAAATGTTTATTGAGACAAAAATGCTTAGAGGTACGGCAAAACTAGTCATGTGTAATTGGAAGGGTATCGGAGTGAAACTCACAATACCAGGTCTTTCAAATATACTTGGCACAGCTGCATCTACAAACTGCTAGGTGCCACTACCATCTATCTACTCCTAAAATACCCTATAGACCCTGGTCATTGTGACAATATATATATATATATATATATATATATATATATATCACATATAGGTGTGTTCCTCGGGAACCGTAGTTTAACACCTTAACCCGGGAACTGCGGGGAGACTCTTAAGAGTTCCCCCGGCGGACTGCGGGGAGACTCTTAAGAGTCAGAGAAAAAAAAAATCAACTTTTGACATCGAATTTTTTTTTTTTTTTTTTTTTTGGCCCCTGGGCCATGCAAAATCTCAGTCCTCTACCTCCCCTCCTTCCCCACTTTCCTCCTCTCCTTCAGTTATCACCTATTTTCCCTGTTATTCCCTTATTCTGAGGTTTATTTTCGTGCTAACATTAGAAATCTGGTTACAGGGTGTGGTCATCACTGATAGCAAGCGAATGCAAGAGAGAGAGAGAGAGTATCGATCGACTGTGTCTCAGTGGCCTTGGGGGAAATTGGCGGGAAAGCAGCTTGCCTTACCCATACATAATACAACTCGCGGGCTATATCTCTGATTTTGACCATCCAAACGCTGTTTTTACTCGTGTTATTGTTGTTTCAGGATAATACCTTTATAATCAACCCATAATAGGCGCATATGGATAAGTATTAATGCTATTAATGGTACAATTAATATTTTAGTGACGGAAACACCTCAAATACGTCAGCACATGGGGACGTTTCCAATTACCCCCATGCGCACTTGTTAGGTTAAGAGCGGCCTAGGCGGTAATTTCTAGGTACCGCCCAGCGGGTGTTTTTACCATAAATGGGGTTGTTTCCGTGCTCTTTTTCATGCATAAACAAGACCCAGAGCGTAATACAAGTATGTATCCCTGAAAGGGCGTAAATTGAGCTTTCCAATGACACCCGAACCATCCTTCTACGATCACTGGTTTTCTTGCAACGATCGTGCAACAGAAGGTCAAAATCCCTAAAATACGGTTATTTTCTTACATTATTACGTGTGAAGCGAGTGAGAGAGGGTGAAGTACAAAGGAGTACATCTCAGTAGCTCCACGGCCACCATGGCGAGCGGTCAGGAGGTCATCTACGCTCCTCCCACCGCTCCGCTCTCTCTCAGAGCACATTACGTGCTCAAAATTGCATTCGACAATAGCCGGGCCCCGCCCATAGGCCCCATTTATTTCATTCGACAATAGCCGGGCGCCGCCAGTTAAGGGTTAAGTAGGAAAAGGATTAACAGTGAGGCAGCAAACATCATCTTTATTTTCATTATAGTGGATCCAAACGTTTCGGCATAAAACACTACGCCCATGATCAGTGGTCTAAAAGTAAAATTAAACTCTTAAAATGTATTGCTTTGAAATTGCTAATATGTTTAAACACACTCTTATACATAATATAAAGGGAAGTGGATATACTTATATTTAATTTGGAGTTTTGTAATACAAGTATGAATTAAATAACGAAAGCAATGCAAGATCTACATTCTGATTACATAACTACACAAGAGAGAGGGGAGTAGCAGACAACATGTTATTTAATTGGAGCTTATTTACTTTTATATAGAGGGATTCAAGTGTTCTCAAGTTATTGTTCTGGCAAGAGTCTATAATTTAAACAATTTTTGTTTTTAATCTAACTTTACACAACTCGGCGTGTTTCCTTACTGCAGAGTGAGGAGGCAATTTCAAAGCAATATATTTTAAGTGTTTAATTTTACATTTGGACCACTGATGATGGTGTTGTACTGTAGTGTTTTATGCCGAAACGTTTGGATCCACTATAATGAAAATAAAGATGATGTTCGCTGCCTCGCTGGTAATCCTTTTCCTACTTATATATATATATATATATATATATATATACTGTATATATTTCACCGAAACGTCAATAAAATACCCTCGTTGTTCCCTGATTAAATAGCACTGTATGAATATTCCCATATTCAAAATATGCTATAGGGGTGCAATGCCTGGTGAGTTATCTGCTCAACAGGTGGCGTTGTGTGTGTGTAAGTGTGAGAGTCCGAGTGTAGGGGGTGAGACAGTGAAGCACGGGAGCGGGGTTGCTTCAGAGGTGGGGTCGTTTCGGGCCGTGAGTGAGCACCGTGCCTCATGTGAGGGCAAGATGGCAGGTGCTCGTTGTGCTCTACGTGCTTCACATGTCTCACTCCCTAGACTGGAACAAGACCTCACGGGCTTCACTGTTCATTGTAAAGCGGTGAATGTTAAGGCTCTCAGCCTATGCCCGAGAGGAAGTAAGTTGGAATATAGAAAAAAAAAAAAAAAAAAAAAAAATATATATATATATAACAATATACAGTATATATACTATATATATATATATATATATATATATATATTCAATATATATACTGTATATATATACAGTATATATATATATATTTATATATATATATATATATATATATATATATATGTATATATACTGTATATACATTCTTCAACAATACAATAATCAACCCTTCATCTTCCCTCAATGTTCTCGGTGTCTCTTTTTCTTCTGCTCTCACTTGGAAAGACCTTATTACCAGTCTCGATAAGGCAGCCTCCCAGAAGCATGGTGTACTCAACCGCCTCAAGGGGTTCTTTACCCCTGCGCAGCTTCTTGCTCTGTCCAGGGGCACAGTGCGTCCTTGTATTGGGTATTGTTCACATGTGTGGTTAGGATCCTCTCACACCGCACTCCTAGATAAAGTAGAAAGGAAAGCCTTTCGTATCATTAACTCCCGTCCACTCACCAACTCTCTGCAATCTCTCTCTCTTCGCAGCAATGTTGCATCTCTCTGACTATTCTATCGCTACTACAATAATCAGTGTTCCTCAGAGCTTTCCCAGTGTATACCACCTCCTCTACGTAGGGTACATAGTACCCGCCTTGCAACACAATCCCACCCCTACTCTGTGCAACTCTCCAACCCAAGAGTGAAACGCTCTTCTCAGACTTTCTTCTATTCACATGCTGAGCTCTGGAACTCTCTCCCAGAATCAGTCTTTCCCTCTTCCTATAACTTAAATTGCTTCAAACTCCGTGAGCCCAGGCATTTTAGCTCGAACGCCCCTTGATTACGGCCCTGTCACTCTTTGAAATCTGGGGGAGGCACTCGCTGCAGGCAGTTATGCCTTTCGTCTCCCGCATTCACATCGAAAAAACAACAAATATATATATACATACCGTATATATATATATACATATATATTACTACATTGATAGACACATTTTAGCTTTAGTTCCTGTTATATAATCATTGTCTGTAACTCAAAGATTCTGCCTGAATTTAGCTCACATTCAGGTGTGTCTGAATTTACATTATAAATCTGGAAAAATTGAAAACATAATTGTTACCATCATAATGAGATTATGAAGGAACACTTGTAAAATGTTATTGGTGTAGGCTATGTTGTTCAAAATGGCTTTACATCATATGTATCACACCCTCATTAAAAAATCAATCACTATAGTTATGTCTGCCTAATGGAAATTTGTGATGTAAAACAATTTGGCTATTTATTTCCAAATTTTATGATTAATGTTTACATATTTTTACTTATCTTAATGTCTTGTTTCTAGCATATAATGCAATGAAGAGTCTGCACTTTCTTTCTACAATTATATATTTTCCGAATATGAAGCCATTGCCATCATATTGGCTCTAATAATACATTATCCATTTTGTCCGTCAATGTCCGAACTTGAGTGAGTTTACGGTACTCAATACAGGGGCGCACTGTGCCCCGATACAGAGCACATACACATAGTCTCCCTTCAATCTCCTCCAAGAACAGCAACAATCAACCACCACCAACCAGAACAAACTATCACAACCAACATAACCACAACCAAACTACCCATTATTACCATCAAGCTACCACCACCACTAGCCAGCCACCATAACTACCAAACTACCACAAACACCACAACCACCACCGAACTACCACCACAACCACGCACTCCCCCCACCAACTACCAACCACAACCACATACACAGGAAACAACCATGACTACCACAATTATCACCACGGCTATACACCACCACCACCATACACCATCACCAAGGCAGTGTACCACCACTACCACAACCAGCACCACCACTACCACAACCGCAACCGCCACCATCACATTCTTGTGTACATCGCCGAAATGTGTCTCAAGCATCGGCGATGGCATTTGCGAGCAATCCTTCATATTGCCAACACCCTCGTGTTGAACATACCCGGGCCGGGTATATTTTCGGCAAGTCATGTGACACCCATCTTGTTATGTTGCCAAATGTTTGGCGATTGATTTGGCGACTATTCTTGTGTCCCGGCAAATCGTCGTACGACGGGTCTAATTGGCGTAACGTTGTTTTTTCATGTGAGGCCGTTGCCGATGCACAAGACTATTTGCCAATGCACGCGCAACGCGTTAGCAACATGTTGCCAACACTTACGATTATTCTTGAACATCGCCAACCGACGTGAGATCTTTTGAACTTTCCAAAGTTTGACACGAGTCACGCGACACTATTGACGACTCTAGAGACCCATCGCCAACTTATGAGATTATACATGATTTATATACGACTTTGTAAGACTATGGGCAGTCGTGTGGAGTTGCTGATGAAAATTGTACAAGGGGGAAAGCCCCTTTACCTGTCAAATAATAAATAGCAATGAATGGAGAATGCTAGTGAATAGATGAGTGTAAACGCGGACGTTCGGGAGATTGGGTCAGGCGCCAGTGGGACTAGATAATAGTCCGTCAGGCGCCTGGCCCGGGGAGCTGGTAGAAATGAAGGGTACGCCTGGATGCATGTTGGGCAGGCTTGTGGTGGTACAGCTTAGCTGTATGTCTGCCTGCAGAAATCGGAGCCTCTCGGTGAGATTCAGGACCTAGGAATCTAGCTGGAGACCCCAAATGGGCCTGGGTCTATGGGTATTTCTCCTGGACGACCTACTGTAGATGTGTGTGGTATGGTGCTTTGTTTTTGTTTTATTATTTTGTTGTGTGGTGTTGTATTGTGTTGTCCCTGTTCAGGCCCTGTCTCAAGTTGGCCATCCGCAAAAATAATAAAAACAAAACTAAAACAAAATGCTTTACCTGGCAAGGTCAACATGTTAGACGAATTAATCAAATCATCATACCAAACTACCTGTAGGAGAAATAACTGTTAGAACGCTACACCAAAGCAATACGTGATGAGGCCTGGGCATACCAATCTTCCTAATTATCAACTAGATATGATTGGGTCACGGATAACTTTATTACTTTGATCACTAGTATCACCAATTTCCCCACTATCACTACCAATACTTCTACTATCATCCTAAGTTTAGCATAACCGCTACTAATATTTACTATCACAATCGTAACAAGACTACTATATATAACCACTACCACTACACTACTACTAAAACTGTCACCCACAAACACCTCTCTCTCTCTCTCTCTGCCCATCCCTTTGTGTGTGGCAAGTTTATACCACAATTAAACAACATTAACGGCCAAGGTGACGCTATTATTACCTGCTGTAACTCATAGTGTGGGGCTATAATGGTGGCTAGAAGTGACTGCCGAGAGAGAGAGAGAGAGAGAGAGAGAGAGAGAGAGAGAGAGAGAGACGATGCAGTTCTGCCTTAACTGCAAAACTAAAAGTGCATGGTGCACATTTTACTTGGCGGCGTATACAAGTTCTTTCCAGATAAAAACAAAAATCCATTTGATGAGCACATACATATTTTGGAAACTACAAGATTATGTTTTGCTTGTTTTTGGGAGAATTCCAGAAGTTAGAAATATTTATGCCATTTGGAATCCAAGTAAGCATAAGAACATAATAATAAAATAAAACGGGAGTCAACAGAAAGCCGACTGGCCCACGCAAGGTAGATCACTTTCACATTCAACCCTTTCCTACAGAAGACACTGCAAGAGTAATATTCACAAATAATATTTTGTGGTGTACTTGCAATAGTATAGGAATAGTAGTTTCTCTCTCTCTCTCTCAGTTAAGGCTTCAGCAATTCCTGGGTAGTCAATCCAACTGACTACAGCGGTCATTTGGGGACTGCAAATTAATGCTTTACCTCTCTGGACTATATGTGTGTGTGTGTGTGTGTGTGTGTGTGTGTGTGTGTGTGCCAATTACCAATGAGCCCCCCCACCCCCCACCCCCCGGCCATCTCTCTTATTAGATCACCCCTTTCCCTCAATTTCATAACAAAATAATTCCAATTTAGCCTTACTGCAAATTCCTCTTGAATAAGTCGTGTTATTTTGTTTTCATTTTACATGCATAATGTATACTAACGCGAAATTTGAAAGGTTAACATTTAGTTACTAACTATTTATAAGATCCATATTGAGCATAATGCTTAGTTTCTATATAATAATAACATTATTAATAATACAAATAATAATAATAATAATAATCAAAATAATGGTAATAATAGGTAGATATATACTGTAGATAGATAGCATGACGTCTACCAGCGTTGGCAGAATCATCTCTCGTTAGCCACTAGCGCTCGCCAGGGACATCGAAATGGGCTACAGTTATCAGAGAATGTTGTTCTTTCTTTCCTAGTACTCGCATTGTTACAGACAGTCCAGTGGTGGTCTTTATTTTCGTCTGTGACAACGGGAAGTATTTTATATCATTAATAGAATATAAGATGCATTGTGTAGAGTTAAGGAGAGAGAGAGAGAGAGAGGCGAGAACGTGGTGGTAATATGTGCGTGTGTATGTATGTGCTGCCTTGCTCGGAGGAGTTTTCCCACTCGCGCGGGCTTTCCCTCGCCTTTGATTGGCTGGTGGCTCCTGGCGCGTCCTAGGGGCCTGCTGCCTTGTGACGTCTCGGCCTGTGATTGGCCAACCATCGCGCCCTTGCGGGCTCCTGTGTAACTAACCTTCTGCATGAGGGTCCCGAGGAGCTGCCCTCCTCAGGACAGGCTTGGCGTGCATGCTTCTAAGATCCCTTTTGCATACTCTCTCCCGATCACCCCCTTTTACCACTGTCTCTCTCTCTGACATTCTTCTTTTCCATTGCTCCTCACCTTTATTCAATTACTTATCCCCTTGGGTTCTGCATACGGTTTCCATAGCCGGCCCATTGTATTGCATGCGCCGTCCTCTGAGATATTTACATGTGCTTAGAATAGGATTGAGGGTTCTTAGTCACTAGAGGTTAAGAACTCTGTGTGTGTCTCCATTATTGATTTAGTGTTCTGCTCTTTTATTTAATGCTAGACTGGGATAAGGTTACTGTAGTCGTTGTCTCCGATGTGTGTATGGTTTGTTTATACCTACACGACTTCGACCGGTCCTGTGGTAGCCTAGGTTGTCTTTTCGGCTGCGACTTTTGCGAGTGCAGCATTGTGTTGACTGAGGGCTTTGGCCTGTTCCAGTTCCACACTTTGCTGCCTCTTTGCTTGTCTTTTGAGGGTCGCCAGGATAGAACCAGATACTTGTGATCTGGATCTATCAAGAGAGCACCCCAGTCAATTAACGTAGCTTAAAGGATGCAGTCTTAAGGACATCGCTAGGCTACGAGCCTGTCTTGCTCAACCCCAGTTCCATACCTAGAGTATCCCAGCTAGACATTATTAACTGAGTAGACACTTGATAGTATTTAATATAAGCTCTTTGATATGTACGCATTATTATTCCCAGCATTTATTAGTCTAGGTTGTTGCTGAGCCGCACAACCTTAGCAGACTGTTTCGTTGATGAGGAAGTACTTCTTTTAGTGTCAAGCATTGCTACCATTGCGCATTAATAGTATTCTCGTGTCAGTTAACATTATATGTCCTATCTTTTAGTGTGTTCAGTTTACACGTGTGGTATCCTGCCTCATGCCTTTATATAGTTTAAGATACGAGCATCTGATGAGCATCAGACTTTCTTCAGAAGTTTCCAGGTCTATGCTGAAGGACTATACTTCACTTTCTTTCAGATAGGAGTGAAGAGTTTATTGTTGTTTAAAGTAACTGTATTGAAGCATCTTTTTATTGTATTAAATCTTGCAGTGATTTAATTGATCTTTCCATAGCTTCCCTTTTATGCATTTTAACGTAACTTGCATCTTGTTTGTTATCAGGCTATACCAGTGTGGGTTAGCCTGAAGTAGAGTACATTTATGCCCAGTTAAGGATACCCCGTTATCGCAGATTAACTCTGGAGGGTATAGGTGTTTTTGTTCGCCGGCATATAAGTTCGAGGGTTTGGATCTAGCGTACCGTTGTTGCATAGTGCCCTATTACTAGTCCAATCATTAAGTGCCCTTGTTTTATTCATAGCCCCGGTCGTAACAAATGGCGACCTTGCCTAGTATCTTATCTTAGTCGTCATACCGAATGAACTAAGAAATAATTGCAGGATTGTTGGACATTTGTTTTTTGAGGAATATTTTGGACACGTGGAATTTTTTTTTGGCAACGTAGTATAGCACTTGAGTTGTCTTCGAGCATTTTTTGAGTGAATAGTGCTACATGAGAGTTTAGGTACTCCTTCTTTTTTATAAACGTTGAGAATTTTCGGTGGACACTATGTCGAACGGCGGATCAATGCACAGTGAGGACACAGTACGGGAAGCAGACTCTGAGGTGCAGCCGCTGGGTTTGTTAGAAGGCATTAGAGTAGTAACTAGTGAGGAGGATGCAAGGAAGTTTCTGGAGATGCCTATTACTGTTGACCGGGTGTCGGGGATTGATCGGTATGGTCTCCAGTGTTTGGCCACGGTCATGGGGCATGTGGGCACTAGCAGCATGACGAGACGTGACCTGGTGGCCTGTGTGCTCGGCAGGGTGCGTGGGGCTTCGGGTGGAGCGGGAGCCCGGGCACCTTCGGCCCAGCCCCCATTCCACTCAACTCCTACCATGGCGCCCCCTCGGGCTCCGGATCCGGGTACGTTCCCGCAGGCCGATAGTCACTGGCAGCGTGGTTTGTCACTGGGTGGGTCTCCAATTGTTGCATCTCCTCCTCCTCAAGGTTTAACTGCAGATATGCTCTTCCAGCTTGAGATGGCTAAGATTCAGCAACGGCAGCGAGAGGTTGAGGCTGAGGAGAGAAAGGCCATACGTGAGGCTACGAAGTACTGTGCAGGCAGAGATCTTGAGAAGTCTCGGGTGGAGTCGACAGGGCAGCGTCTCGGTTCTGGGAATCGAGGTCTTGATCAGTCTTTATCGCACCTTCTTAAGTTAGTCCCTGCATTTGACGAGTCGGGTGTCACCAAATCTTTCCTGCGTTTTGAGAAGAAGTGCCGGGAGCACCAATGGCCCGAGGTTAAGTGGGCAGCCCTTGTTTCCTCTAGGTTGGTTGGCAAAGGACTCAAGGCATATGATGCGTTGCCCTTGGAGTCTTGCATCGGTTTTGAGGTACTGAAGGAAGCTGTTCTGCGGGCGTACGAGTTACAACCAGAGACATATAGGTTGAAGTTCCGGGGTGTTACGAAGGTTCGTGAGTGCAGTTTTCTAGAACATGCCCAGGAACTGTCTGATGCTTTGAGAAATTGGCTGAGGTCAGAGAAGGTGACGACGTTCGGAGAGCTTGAGCAGTTAGTCCTTCTAGAGCAATTTTTCAAATGCACAGGCGGCGACCTGACTTTCAACCTCAAAGAGAAACAGCCTAAAACTATACAAAAGGCGGCTGAGTTGGCTGACCTGAGAATGTCGCTGATTCGTGGGTGCGGGTCTGCACAACGGACCGATGCAGTTAACAAGGGACGCAACACTCCACCCCCCTCGAGTCAGTGATACAACCATTAATAACGAAAGTAAGAGCAATGATACCAATTTTGATCACAAACCTAAAACCGTCCCGTTTAAGAAAGGTCAGGGCCCTTCCCCATCTCAGGGGAAGTCCAAGGGTGAAGTAGAGTGTTTTAAGTGTCATAACAAGGGGCATTTTGCACGTTCCTGCCCTAGTAACCAACCTACTGCAGTCGTGTTTTTGGCTAGCAACATTAGGGTGTCTCTGAGGTCTTCTGCATTTACCCGGGGTGATATGACAGATGTGGGGGCACAGCCAGTGAAGGAGTGTCCGGAAGGCTCGAAACCTGTCCGCGATGCTTTATTAGACCATAGAGGGCGTGGCTGCATGAGTTGGGTTGGTTGCAAGCATGGGTTGGAGTTGTTGCATGATACAGGTGCATCCCAGACTCTGATGAAAAACTTTACAGGCCAACCTATAAACGCGGCGCGGGTTGTTGTGGTGCAGGGTATTAATGCTACAAGGTCATACCCGTTGGTTCGAGTGGAGCTGGAGGTTGCTGGTGTGACACGAGAGTTGGATGTTGGAATCGTAGAGAAACTGCCAATAGAGGGCGTCGACCTTCTTGTCGGCAACGACTTTGCAGTACCTGCTTCTGAGGTTCCACCCTTAGTCGGTGCCGAGAAGGCGGCCGACGTGAGTAGGGAAGGGCAGGAGTTGGTCGAGAGGTGTCAATCACAGCAGAGGGCGTGTGTTGTCACCCGATCTCGTGCATCTAAAGTGTCACAGCCTATTCCTCAGTCTCTAGACTAGCGGAGGAACGGTCGGAAGGAGAAAGCTAAAGTTGGGAGTACCGTAGTTTTGTGAGTTTTGACCCAGCGGCTCTTCTTAGTGACTTAGTACTTGACCCAGAGGTGAGCTCCGGAGTGGCCCCAGAACCTGTCACCCCTAGTGACATGGTTGGGTGTGATGGCACTCTGCGACAGAGTAGTTCCCAGGTGGAGGAGAGTTGTGGGAACGGGGCTATTGAACACGAGGACGGGGAAACATGTCATGTGACCCTGTTAAAGGAGTTAGTGAGGCAACCACCTGAGCAGCCTACAGTCCCTGCGTTGGTCTGCAGTGGCCAAGGTGGAGAAGGAGAGGGGGGCAGTGGGGCACAGTTGGAGGAGAGTTGGGATTGTCATGTCTCGGCGGAGCAGTGGGCGGGGGACACGAGTCTGGTGGCTGTGGAAGCGCTAGAGCACCTGCCTGAGCAACAGTGTGCAGCGCTCCAGCACCGGCTCGGTTCATACCCCACTGGTCGTGCCGAGCACCCAAGCTTCACAACTCATGCGGTGCACGATTGTCTGCTGGCAGGTCACTTGAGTGTGAGTAGACCATTAGCCTCGTTGTTTCGGTGGTTCAAGGTGGGCGACGAGGCTTTGGCATGGTTGTCAGGTCAGGGTCGACCCATGGCTGCCAAGGGTAGTGGTCAGAATGAGGACATTGAGCAGATTGGTGAGGTTGGCTGTGGAGTGGATGTGCCCGGTCGTCGCATAGCCTCCCAATGCTGCTCTAGTCGAATGCAACAGCCCTACCATAGACCGACTGTATCTGGCCATGTCGCTGAAGGCGGTGATGCTGCGCAGGCAGATGTAGTCGCAAGGAATGCGGGGGTGCGCATATACGGTATCGGCGGGGAAGCCTTGGCAATTATGAACTATGGGAGTGACTGCACAGGTGGTATTGATTGTCCCTCTCATGACCTGGCTGTTCTAGGGACGAAGGTGGAGAAGGAGGGAGACTATAGTTTAGAAGCTGCGGTCTCGGCTGGGTTGTGGGAGGGCACTAGGCATGTTGTTCTTCGAGATAAGTTGCAACCTCTTGTTCCTGAGCGCCAAGAGAAGATGTTTACTAGGCTATGGCAGTACGTCCGCATGTTTGTTGCTTCTCCAGGCCTGATGTACGGGGTAGAATCCGACATGGAGGCTGGAGACAGTGCAAGGCTCAAGTTAGTTCCCTACCGTATAAATCCTGTTCGACAGCCTGTCGTGAAAACAGAGCTAGACGACATGTGAAAAAAAGGGTCTGAGGGATAAAGGATATCGTGAGTGGTCGTTGCCAGTGAGTTTGCAACCTGAGTTGAGTGGCAAGATCCGTGTGTATGGTGATTGCAAGAGTGTGGAAGCATTATCCCTGACAGACGCATATCCATTACCCAGAGTTGACGACACCATAGAACGCTTCAGGTCTGCCTCGCTCATCACGAAGGTAGAACTAGTGAAAGGTTATTGGCAGGCTCCGTTGCCGGATAGAGCGAAGAGAAGTGCCAGTCTTGTGATGAACTGGGCAGTTTATCAGTGTCAGGTGTTGTTTTGCTGCCGGAACACAAGTTGGATGTGTGGCATGTTAAGGGCACTGATAATGTTTTGGCTGATTGTTTGTCACGGGAGTGTATGTTTGCAGGAGAACCCTCACCGTTCAGTCAGTGTGTATTGAGAGTGGAGAAAAATCAGGCTTGCCCCTGTAGAGCAGCCGTCAAAAACAACAACAAAATTAAATAAAAAAAATCACATAAAAACTCTTTCTTTTTGCTAGTTAATTGTAAGTTGCCAATGTTATAGCAAAAGTCCTAAGTTGAACCTGTCTTTCACCTAGTAGGCTGGGCTCTGTGAAGCTCGCTCAGGGAGCATAGCAGGCTAAAATTATAGTATTATGTTTGGGAGGGGTTATAAGATCTTCTTTATGCTAATATGTTGTTTTATTTAAGATTGAGTTTTGCATTTCATTTCTGTTGGAGTGGCTAGGTGTGGCGGGTCTTGTCGGCATTCTGCCTTGTCAGATATGGTGCTCGCCTAATGTTGAGCATCCCATATCTTGGGCGGGGTGTGACGTCTACCAGCGTTGGCAGAATCGCCTCTCGTTAGCCACTAGCGCTCGCCAGGGACATCGAAATGGGCTACAGTTATCAGAGAATGTTGTTCTTTCTTTCCTAGTACTCGCATTGTTACAGGCAGTCCAGTCGTGGTCTTTATTTTCGTCTGTGACAACGGGAAGTATTTTATATCATTAATAGCATATAAGATGCATTGTGTAGAGTTAAGGAGAGAGAGAGAGAGGCGAGAGCATGGTGGTAATATGTGTGTGTGTATGTATGTGCTGCCTCGCTCGGAGGAGTTTTCCCGTTCGCGCGGGCTTTCCCTCGCCTTTGATTGGCTGGTGGCTCCTGGCGCGTCCTAGGGGCCTGCTGCCTTGTGACGTTTCGGCCCGTGATTGGCCGACCATCGCGCCCTTGCGGGCTCCTGTGTAAGTAGCCTCCTGCATGAGGGTCCCGAGGAGCTGCCCTCCTCAGGACAGGCTTGGCGTGCATGCTTCTAACATCCCTGTTGCATACTCTCTCCCGATCACCCCCTTTTACCACTGTCTCTCTCTCTGACATTCTTCTTTTCCATTGCTCCTCACCTTTATTCAATTACTTATCCCCTCGGGTTCTGCATACGGTTTCCATAGCCGGCCCATTGTATTGCATGCGCCGTCCTCTGAGATATTTACATGTACTTAGAATAGGATTGAGGGTTCTTAGTTAGTAGAGGTTAAGAACTCTGTGTGTGTCTCCATTATTGATTTAGTGTTCTGCTCTTTTATTTAATGCTAGACTGGGATAAGGTTACTGTAGTCGTTGTCTCCGATGTGTGTATGGTTTGTTTACACTTACACGACTTCGACCGGTCCTGTGGTAGCCTAGGTTGTCTTTTCGGCTGCGTCTTTTACGAGTGCAGCATTGTGTTGACTGAGGGCTTTGGCCTGTTCCAGTTCCACACTTTGCTGCCTCTTTGCTTGTCTTTTGAGGGTCGCCAGGATAGAACCAGATACTTATGATCTGGATCTATCAAGAGAGCATCCCAGTCAATTAACATTACTTAAAGGATGCAGTCTTAAGGACATCGCTAGGCTACGAGCCTGTCTTGCTCAACCCCAGTTCCTTACCTAGAGTATCCCAGCTAGACATTATTAATTGAGTAGACACTTGTTAGTATTTAATATAAGCTCTTTGATATGTACGCATTATTATTCACAGCATTTATTAGTCTAGGTTGTTGCTGAGCCGCACAACCATAGCAGACTGTTTCGTTGATGAGGAAGTACTTCTTTTAGTGTCGAGCATTGCTACCGTTGCGCATTTATAGTATTCTCGTGTCAGTTAACATTATATGTCCTATCTTTTAGTGTATTCAGTTTACATGTGTGGTGTCCTGCCTCCTGCCTTTATATAGTTTAAGATACGAGCATCTTATGAGCATCAGACTTTCTTCAGAAGTTTCCAGGTCTATGCTGTAGGACTATACTTCACTTTCTTTCAGATAGGAGTGAAGAGTTTATTGTTGTTTAGAGTAACTGTATTGAAGCATCTTTTTTATTGTATTAAATCTTGCAGTGATTTAATTGATCTTTCCACAGCTTCCCTTTTATGCATTTTAACGTAACTTGCATCTTGTTTGTTATCAGGCTATACCAGTGTGGGTTAGCCTGAAGTAGAGTACATTTATGCCCAGTTAAGGATACCCCGTTATCGCAGATTAACTCTGGAGGGTATAGGTGTTTTTGTTCGCCGGCATAAAAGTTCGAGGGTTTGGATCTAGCGTACCGTTGTTGCATAGTGCCCTATTACTAGTCCCATCATTAACCCTCTCCGACATATGACGCGATTTTGAGCCGATTAGGGATACTTTAAAGCCTTTGTTACCATCAGGGGTATTTAGAAACCTTAGTTTAGTTACTTCAACCTCTGCAGCTGTCTTTGAGTTAGCTGTGGACAGAAAACTAATTTTGGAGAGGTAATTATAAGAGTGAGAGAACTCTATTTCTTATTGCTAATCTGGCAACCTCTGTGAGTCTGAAGGGGTTAAGTGCCCTTGTTTTATTCGTAGCCCCGGTCGTAACAATAGATAGATTGAAATGATGGTGAGCAACACACACCAGGAAGTAAGCAACAGATGGCGCTGGACGATTATCAGCCACCACCATAACTTGACCCCTTCTGTACCGGTGACGTCTCTCTACATTTATTTTTGTTATTATGATATGATTATATTCAGTAAACAAGGGCCCCCAGCAACTAACAGGCTTCAAACTATCTCAACCCTTTTTACTACCATAGATCCTTTATAAACTGCACAAAATAGTCTAAGTATAGCTAGAATAGTATTGAAAGGACGTCGCCGATAGAGAAGGGGTTTATAAATAAATTGTCAGATATTGACAGATTGAATACAACACCATTTGAGAAGGAGCACTTTAATGACAACATTTCATCATTGACACGATAAGTTTCTAAATTAAACGTAATTACATTGCCCCTCCTCAAATGTTGCTTATATTAACCCCTTCTGTAACGGTAATATCTTTTTAATTCTATTCTAGCTATATATAGATTATTTTGTGTACCTTATGAAGATCCTATGGTATTAAAAAGGGTTATTTAATGGATTATGTGGCTAATTAGAATTCTTTAATATAATCAAAAAACAAAAACAAAGTTAAATAATTAATAGCCTACCTTATGGCATGGATTTAGTAAGGAGACGATGGTTGACCAGACGTCTCAACCCATGATAGCCTATATATCAGAAGCCCTATTAAACTAAACATTGTATACATGACCATATTAATCAATGACTTAGCTATATTTAGGGTCCTGGCGTAGTTTAGAAGAATACCGTCATCGATAGGAAGGGTTAATGTCCGGGCCTGGTGTGGGTAATGTTACGGGAGGTCAAGGAAGCACGTCTTGACGGTCCAGAGGTATATTAGCGTCTGGTCGACTCGAAATTTAAACTTTCCGACTCTAAGTAAAATATATACAAATTTTGGTAACAAGGGTTCATTCCCTCTTCACTTCTTATAAACGAAAATAAGCTTTTTACTATATTAATATTAATGTAAATATCGTTTTACAACGATTAAGTAAACATATTATCCAGGAGTCTACGAGAGTATAGCAAACCTGTGGATCCTCCGAAATAGTCCCTATTGCGGGAAATTCAAACCTAATCCCAAATACAATACCTCTTATTTAACCCTTAATTAGCGGCGAGCAACATAAGTCGAGTTAAATAAAGCTGGACTATGTGGCGGCGCTCGACATAACTCGAGTGGCAATTTCAGCACGTAATGTGGCTGAGAGAGAGAGACAAGTGGTGGCAGGAGACTAGCGAGCGTATGACTGCTCCAGACCACCGCGGCGAACCTACTGACACAAATCTCAGCTCCCTCCTCCCTCTCTCACTCGCTACATACTCAATTATGTACTGAAAGTACCGAATTACCTGCTTTTTGCACTCGCGTTGCACGGTTATTGCAAGAAAACTATCCATCATACAAGGATCGTTATGGTGTCATTCGAAAGCTCTGTTTATGCCCTTTCAGGGATAGGTACTTGTTTTACGTTCTGGGTCTTATTTAGGCATGAAAATGATCACGTAAACAGCCCTATTTTGGCTAAAAACACCCCGCTGTGCGGTACACATAAATAAACCGCATAGGCCGCTCGTAAGGTGTTAATTCATACAAGGTTTCATACCTTAATTAACTTGGACAAGATAATTGTTATACAGTTCTAAATTACTTAATATTATTTATTCTTTACAATATTTACAATCACCAGGCTCTGGTAGGAAATGGTTCACTCTAATGAGATTACCTTAAACGAAGGATATTGCTAACATTTCCCAGATACCGGTGTAGTCAAATTATTTCTCACAGATTGCGGCCCGGCGAAGTATGATGTGTTGCATCATGTTATGTGACCATGCGGCTAACAAATCACGCCAATTTCTTCGAGATCCAGCAGCAGCTGCTCGTTGTGGTCTAGGTCCCCCTATTACTATGGGTTGCTGTTCTTTCTCCGGTGGGATGGTGAGCTCCATAGGTATGAGCCGATCAACAGTTCGGAGAGTTGTTTGTCCTCGAGATAAAACTTTAACTGTTCTGATATCTCCTTTGAGATCAGGATAGACTTCTTGGATCTTTGCCAAGGGCCATTTGGAGTGAGGTTGGTCCATTTTTAACAATATGTCTCCCACCTCAGGTTTGTGACGGTTACTAGCAGAATTATCTCCATAATACCTTTCCCGTAGGCTTAGGATATATTCTGATGCCCACTGCTTGTTCCAGGCATCCAGTATCTTGCAGAGTTTATGGTAGCTTTGTCGCAAGTGTACGTATGCTTTATTAACGGTGGGATCCACTAAATACCCTGTCACGTTTAAACGGGGTACTGGGTCCAGTCGTCTACCATATAAAAAATGAGCTGGAGTTAATGCTTCAATTTCCAAATTGGAGTCATCTTGATATGTTAGTGGTCTATTATTAATTTTTGTTTCTGTCTCTGTGACAATAGTTCTTAACTCATCCAAGGTGACTCTTGACCTGTGAAGAACCTTTTTTAGTCACGATTTCACAATGCCTATAATTTTCTCGGTAAATCCATTTTGCCATGGGACTCGGGGAGCTGTGAATGACCAATAACCTTTTTTGGAATCTAGCATTTGCTGTACTGCGTTGCGCTTTAACCCAAGAAAGGCGCCGAGACTCTTAAGAGGTTTTACTGGATGAAGGTGCCGTGACTCTTAAGAGGTTAGGTATAAAAAAAATCTTTCAAAACACCTCACTGGCACTCAAAACAAAGCTATGTGATTAACCTGACAAGCGCTAAAATAGACCTAGGGGCTAGGGTAGTTATTTGTGCATTTCTAGCCTTGGATTCTGACAGAATTCGTTATATTTACAATATAGAGCATTATTTGTTTTCGGTATGCTTTTATTTTACATATATGATGTATATATGAACCTTCAAGAGTGCTAAAATAAGTGGGAAAAGCATTTGGGTTGTGAAAAACGAAGATATTGGCCACCCGGTCATAATCTCAGGCGAGAGAGAGCCACAGGCAACCCTCCTCTCTCGCTGTCTGTGAGGTAACTGAGACGAGCGGGGCGGTGTGGGCCGGTGTCTGGGTGTTGCATAACGATTTTTTCTGCAACCCACTTGTGCTACATTATCGCGGGAGAGAAAAATAACCGATAAATGATGATAATAAGAGGAAAAATAGGTGATAATTGAGGAGGGGAGGGAGGGGGGAATAAGGTGGGGAAGGAGGGGAGGGGGGTGGGTGAGATTTACATGGATGAGTACTGGAGGGGAATTATCTCACCTAAAGACAAATTCCTTTGTTTTGATAGGCCCTTTTTTTTTATGGAAGGCTTTTTTTATGGTCTTGCTTCCGTGAGGCCTATCGCGTTCCCTATAGGAAGCCTTCCGTTAGGCCTATCGCGCTTGCCGGGTTAAGGGAGATAATTCCCCTCCATACCTCCTATCACTCCTCCACATGTGTCCCCCCCCACCCCCTCCCCCTCTCAATTATCACCTATTTTTCCTATTATTCTCCCTTTTATCGGGTAATTTTTGGCGCGAATTTACCTCACCCTGTCTCTATAACAAGGGCGAGGCAGCTAGAGATACTACCAACAAAGAGACTGCTACTTAGAGCCGTCAAGGTCCATAGGTGCCGCTTTAGAGCTTAGAAGGGGTGGATATACTGCGCGCCGGCTCTCCCCTCCTGATACGATCGGGCGGCAAAAATATGTCTTTTTAACCCCCCAAATACTATTCCCACTTGTTTTATTGCTCTTATATGTTTATATCATCATATTAAACGTGAAATAGGCGCATATGAACAAGTAATAACGATATTTATGGTAAAATTACGATTTTAGTCGAGAATGAACCAAAATACCTTCGCCTGGCTGGACGTTTCAAATACCATAGCTACGCGCTTCCCAGGTTAATAATTCAGAAACTACCGGTGATGCGGCCACAAAGTTTGTCCCATTGTCACTTATCAAACGTCTGGGGCAACTTCGATGAGCTGCAAATCTTCTAAACAAATTTACAATGGTTTCCCAGCTCATATCCTCCGCTATCTCCAAGTGTATAGCCCAAGTGCTGGTACAGGAGAAATTACATGACAATTGAGTTTCAATGCTGATAAATATAAAGTACTACATAACGGATGGATACCAAAATGAGAAAGCAAACTATTCGATGAATGGCACTCAGCTTAAGAGTGTAGACAGAGAAACCGATCTGGGAGTAACAATATCGAATAACCTAAAACCGAGTCAACAATGTTCAGAAATTGTTAAGAAGGCAAACAAAATAATTGGCTTTATAGGCAGGTCATTTGAGTATAAATCTATAGAGATCTTAACTCTTTTACAATTCCTTAGTCCGCCCTCTTCTGGAATACTGCGTTCAGTCGTGGTGCCCTTATTACCAAATAGATATAGACAAGCTAGAACGAGTTCAACGTAAAGTTACCAAAATGATACCTAGCCTAAAGAACAAACCATACAAGGAGTGTCTTAGAGAATTAAATCTATTTCCTTTAACCCAGCGCAGATTAAGAGGTACCTTAACTAAAAATCATCAAAGGCATCGACAATATGAACTGTAGTAAGTACTTCACTATCGACCAATCTGATTACATGCAGGGAAACGGTTTCCCAAAATTATTGGAACATCTTTTAACCCACACGAATCTAAGAATGTTTTCTTCAGTCGAGTTGTCAACTTGTAGAATGGGCTTCCCCGAGACGTTATAGACTTCAGCACCGTTGATTCTTTTAAACTTTGCCTAGACAAATATCTTGCATCAAACCTGCGACTGACTGCGTTTGTAAATGAATAACTTTATTTTACTCTCCCCTCAGATTCATCAAGGATTATTGCGTATATATAGTACTAAGACATTACTCTCTTTTTCCCTATATACGAAAGATCACTTATAACTGTTATGTTACTAACCCTTCTGTCCCCTACTACCTTCCTAATTTTGCCATGGAAATTAATTCCAAGGCAGTGGTTCTCTTTCCAATGTTCCCTTACCCACTCTAAACCACTGTTTGGACACTTGATCCTCAATGTTTTGGAGGACAAGCAGCCTAGAGGGAGTCACTATACTGTTGTTGCTTGATTTCCTTTGTACTCCTTTGTACTCTCTCTCTCAGCCACAGTAATACCACACACAACATACCAGGATGGGTGTTATTACATGGTTCGCGGTAATAAGGTGGAGGGGGCGAGAAGATCCGAAGGAAGCACCTTTCATTACTAAAGGATAATGAAGGAGGTTGGTTGGCAGGGGAGGAACTTGCGATAGAAATGATAAATAACATACGGTCGTCACCATATGTAAGGTATGTGGACTGTGATGTAGGGTTGCACTAATTATTAATAACATACGGTCGTCACCATATGTAAGGTATGTGTACTGTGATGTAGGGTTGCACTAATTATTAATAACATACGGTCGTCACCATATGTAAGGTATGTGGACTGTGATGTAGGGTTGCACTAATTATTAATAACATACGGTCGTCACCATATGTAAGGTATGTGGACTGTGATGTAGGGTTGCACTAATTCGATTAGTTGAACCTCTAAAGCCACATTCTGAAGCATCTGGGCTATAGTAAAGTAGGGTACTGTCTCGTTTGCGTCCGAAGCTGATTCATATGGTTGTGTCACCATACAATAGAAATACAATGTGGTCGTATGCAAGATTCAAGGTGTCTGGCAATTCGGGAAAATTAGGAGATAGTTGACAAAGGAGAACTAGGACAAAGCGATAAATAACATAAAATAAGTATACACTCTGATGCTAGAGATTCGAGGTGTTTTGCAATTAGGGAAACTTATGAGATAATCGACAAAGGAGAACTAAGACGAAATTATAAATACAATACAATAGGAAAACAGTGTGAGAGTATAAGAGATGCGAAGTGTTTTGCAATTAGGGAAGCTTAGGAGATAGTTGACAAAGGAAAACTAGGACGAAACAGACATGACTACTGTAAATGGGGATTGAATTAGAAGAAATAACAAGGACATTAAAGATCGGAGGAAGAGGGGAGAGGAGAATATGGGGAATTGGGAATGACGAAAACGCGTTGGTTTATATTTGTCATCAATGAGAGGAACATGGACAATTGAAAGAAGGAAATAATAAGTTTCTAATCGACTCTTCTATTTTCGGGATATTGTATAGTACAAATATTCATATAAAAGATGATGTTATGTTTTGGTGCTCTCTCTCAATATTCGTACACTTAATATTAATCTCATAAGCTGTTTTCAGGAATGCTTATACATATATGCAGTGCCATGTTTTCAATCAATCAATCAATTATAGATATACGCAAACATTAAATCAGATGATATTTTCTCTCTCGTTCTCTCAAGGAAACTGTATGTCTGTCTGTCTGTCTGTGTCTCTCTCTCTCTCTCTCTCTCTCTCTCTCTCTCTCTCTCTCTCTCTCTCTCTCTCTCTCTCTCTCTCTCTCTCTCTCTCTCTCTCTCTCTCTCTCTCTCTCTCTCCCTCTCTCTCTCTCGCTCACAAACATAATCTCTGCCTCATCCATCATCCTCCCTACACTACTTCCTCTCTGGGATAATCTCGCCTCATCCACCCACACCACACAATCACACTAATTCACTTCCACTCAGTATCTTGCATTATAATTTATCTCTTCATTATGCTTTTGTTTTTCTTCAAATCGGGTCTCCTTTATTGAAGTCCCTAGTAACAATATAATTCGGTTTCCCCTAGTAGAATTGATGTTTCCGTTGCCTTTTTCGCTCACACGCCTAATACTCTTCCTTTGTTTATATTATCATTTTAAACCACTGCCTTTTGTTCTCTCATTGTTGTCACATATTAAATCAATTATTTTTGTTCCATATTTAATTAATGTCTCATCTCTTCCATCTCTGATACACTATATTCGGTATATCTTATTACATTTGTTTTAAGAACACAAGAACATAAGAAAATGGGAGTCTGCAGAAAGCCGATTGGCCTAAGCAAGGCAGATCCCTGTCCCACACAACCGCAATTACAAAGCCCAATTATATGCTCAACACTCTAATACCCTGAGGATCATCTTACCAAAACGGTTAGAGATTAACGCAGGATTATGGGGGTCTGCAGAGCGCTGATTGGCCCAACCCGGCTGATCCCCCTTCACACCCAACCCTTCTCGTCCATATGCTTATCCAATTTTATCTTAAAGCTCCCTACCGTTTTTAATCCAACTATAGCACTTGGTAGTCCATTCCACCTATCTACAACTCTGTTACCAAACCAATATTTGCCTATATCTTTTCTGAAACGAAATTTATCTAATTTGAAACCATTGGTACGAGTTCTTTCGCTATCACTGAGCTTTAGTACATTTGTCATGTCCCCTTTGTTAATCCCACTAACCCACTTGAACACCTCTATCATATCCCCTCTAACTCTGCGTCTCTCTAACGAATGTAAACCTAATTTCTTCAACCTTTCTTCATACGGAAGATTTCAATATTATGGATAATTTTTGTCATTCTACGCTGAACTCTCTCCAATGAATCTATGTCCATTCTGTAATAAGGACACCAAAATTGTCCAGCATAATCCATATGGGGTCTCACTAATGACAAGTAAAGTTTTAAGAAAACATCAGCAGTTCTGTTACTCACACTCCTAGAGATGAACCCGAGAATCCTGTTTGCCTTATTACGAACGCTTATACACTGTTTTCTAGGCTTCAAATCATTGCTAACAAACACACCTAGATCTTTCTCGCAGTCTGAATTTTCTAATTCTAAATTAGCTAGTTTATATTTAACATTTGATTGCATCTTCCCTATCTTTAATACCTTACATTTGTCAATGTTAAACTTCATCTGCCAATTTACTGACCATTCATGTAAGGTATCTAGATCCCTTTGGAGGCACTCTATATCGCTATCTGAATCAATTGATCTCCCCATTTTAGTATCGTCTGCGAATTTACTTATCCTACTAGTTATACCTAAATCTAGGTCATTTATGTATATAAGAAACAACAGGGGACCTAATACCGATCCCTGGGGGACACCACTTTTGACTGCTCCCCACTCTGACTTGGTACCATTTATGCTGACTCTCTGTTTCCTACCAATTAGCCATGACTTAATCCATCCCAACAACGACCCTCCTATTCCATGTGCCTCAACCTTTCTCATCAATCTCTCATGAGGGACTCTGTCGAAAGCTTTACTGAAATCTAAATATATAATATCATATGACTTGTCACTATCTACTGCTCCATATACCTCTGAGAAAAAGCTAAGCAAATTAGTAAGGCAAGAACGTCCCTGAGTGAATCCATGCTGAGAAGAATTTATTAAGTTAAATTTTACTAAGTGGCTTCTAATTTTCCTAGCAATAATAGACTCTAGCAACTTTCCTATGATTGATGTGAGACTAATGGGACGGTAATTGGATGCTATCTATGTATCACCTTTTTTATAATGTAATTGTATGTACTGTAATTATTTGGTGTATTTGATACACTATACTCTAGCTAGCATTTGACGATACCTATATGGTATCGTGAAATGCTAGCTAGGAAGGAATTAAATATGGAACTCCCTCTTTAAAGATTTTTGTAAGCTGAATAAGATTTATATAGAGACCATAGCACACTTTTGCATTGGTGTGCAAGCCTTCACATATTTTGGTTCGTATCTCTCAGCTTAACGATAAATAATCTTATATATCTCAGAACTAATGTAACTCAGATGTTATATCCGTCTTTAAGGTGTTCTACGGAGTATTGTCCAGTGCGTATAGCTCACATCTGTAAACACTTAGGTGGGATTCCCAGGCAGGGCGAGACCTATTAAAATGCTAGAGCAAATCTAGTTATTGGTGAGCTCTACTAACAGGGAGATATAAGTATTTTATTCATAACTACAATCAAATGTATAATTCTTCTAGTCGACGAGACAGAGAAACGGGCGAGATAACGCAAAAGTGGTCACGGACCATGAGAATAGGAACTTTAAATAGTGTTTCTGCTCGGGTTCTGTTTCGTGTCGGCCACCCCCAGCAATAGGGTATGTGCCTGATTATATACATACATACATACATACACACACATACATACAATCAAATACAAAGGCAAGTTATACAATAAGTGCAGAACAACACTTTAATTTATACAACATTAGATATAGGTTCACACAATAATGGTAGGAATAATACATAAATCATAAATGCACACAATTCATAATTATAAATACAGAATGAACTATGCTTGAGTTTGTGGTAGTAGACACTATTACATTAGGTTACACTTTCGTTGGTGTCGTACAGAACCAGTCAGCCTTAGGACCTGACTTGCTAGTATCGAACCTAGCAGGTTTACCAGAGCACTTGTTGTATTCAGTCTTTCGACCTGCTCGGTGTGAGCTAGAAAGGTGTGATTTGGTGGTGGTGTTGTATAGGCAGCTTCTGGTAGTATTGATATTTGAAGTATGCCTGCGTGGGGGCATCTGCGCATGCAAAGGACATGCAGGTTCTCTATCTCTGTGCTTATTTGGTCTTTGTGGCCTGGTGCTAGTGATGGTACGTGCGGCCGCAATTCTTATTGTGGGCATAATGCTGGGGTCACACATTCACGTATATGCTCCCGTATGCTCCCGTACGAAGGTTTATTGGTAGTTGCCAACCGAATACGTAAAACGTAAGGGCTTAGTACGCAAAACGTAAATTAAATTGTGTCTAGTCGTGGGGGTTGGTACGCATGGCAGGAGTAGCCACACTGGTCGGGGAGGTGGTGGGTGCGGCCAAGGCCGCCCGGTATGTTTTGGATTTCGAATCAGATACGTGGCTCGCGCTCACGTATGTCAAAAGTCGGGAAATCCTACGTCTGACCAGGCTAGCTGCTACGTCTTACGGGAGTAGCCCCGTAAGACGTAGCAGCTAGCCCGGTCAAACGTAAGCTTCTCCCGCCAATCGTACAATATTCCCGTCAAACGGGACAGTTAAAGTTAGTTCGGGCGCATCTGGCAGCACCGCCGCACTGCGTGTTGGCGGGAAGATGCGGCAACGTTGTACGGGGGGTATATAAGGACCAGCGGGGGACACTCCCGTCACACCTCTCACCACACCGGAGCAGCAAACAACAAGCTAACCCTGCCACCTGCTTGCCACCCTCCGCACCCTGCCCTGCCCTGCTTGCCACCCTCTGCACCCTGCCCTGCCCTGCTTGTCACCCTCTGCACCCTGCCCTGCCCTGCCCTGTACCATGCATAAGAAAGGCGTGAAGAAGGCCAGGAAGGCTTCCCCTGCCACCTCGACGTCTGCCACCTCACCGCCTGCCACCTCACCTTTTGACCCCTCTCAGCCTGGCCCCTCCAACTCACCGCCTGCCCTCTCGACGCCTGAGGAAGATGAAGTTGTTCTCGACCTCGGCCCCGATAGTGGAGAGCTCGAGGTTGAAGTGGATGAGAGTGAGGAAGACGAGGAGGAAGAAGAAGAACCTGCACCTACCAACAGCGTACAGGCCCCACCAAAGAAACGGCGCCGGAAGAAGACCAACATAATACTGACGGAGGAGACTGAGCGTATGCTGGCAGATTGGATTGAGCTGGATGTGCCTTTCATTTATGACAAGGGTGACCCCAGGCACAAAAACAAGGAGCATATCGAGGCTGTATGGGCGGACAAGGCTGCGACCATGGACCCACCAATGACCGCCTTCGATTTGAAGACGTGATGGGGATCTCTCCGCTCCAGGTTCGGCAAGTTGAAGAGTGGTGATGGGGCCAAACGACTGACGGAGAGGGAAAAGTGGATCCTCAACATGTTCCACTTCATGAAGCCACACATCGTCCGTCAAAAGAAGCCCCGGTCACTTGGTATGCCTGAGGTACGTTGATATTTTTTATGTTTTCAAACCCTTTCACAATGACAGTGTCAGTTTTTGTTTTTTTTCGTAATTATTTTGCTTATAATGATGCTATTATTGTGTTCAATTTATCGTGTTAACTTCAAATATTTGTTAATGAAACGCATAACAACTCAAACCAGTTTATTCATGTTATTTTAAAGGTTACAAGGATGAATGCTTATGTTGAATGTTATTTTAAAGTTCATAAATAATGTACATGTTACTAATTATACATTCATGTCACAACAGTCTGCTGCCCAAGCTTCAGCACCGGAGCCTGCTGCTGTTCCTGTCCCTGACCGCACCCCAACACGTCCCGTCCCCGTCTACGAGGTGGATGACCCCTCTGCCGGCAGTCAGGAGGAGGAGGACAGACCCCCAGCCATCGCCCAGCCTGCGCGGAAGGTGAAGAAGGGGAAGCCTCCTGGTGCTGTCCCTTCAACTTCAACACACGGGACCCTGGAGCAAGTGAGTAGAGGAAATATTGGTTACATTGTTCATTGTTGGCACGCCATTGCAATTCCATGCTATTATTAGATAAAGTGTTTCTGTTTCCAAAGTTATTAGAATAACATAAAGTAATAACAATACTAAAGATGTCATGATTTCACACCATACTATCAACAATAACTTTGAACATATTTGGTTCCCAGAATACCACAAAATTTCATTGGTTAAAATAAATACTTGGTCAAATATGAAAATATTATGTTTCGTGTGTTTAATGTTCTCTTGTTTCTTGTTCAAGGTCTTCGTAAATTCGGAGAAGCTGCGCCAGAACCTGGGTCAGGCGTTCGATGTGGTCGAGGACCAGGACCACAAGTATTGGCGCTACTCCCTGGAGGGCATGGTCAAAGACTGTGTGGGGCTGCCTCCAGCTTATAACACCACACTGAAGTTGGAACTCTTGGCAGCCATCGACCGGTTCAAGGTTGCCCATGCGGAGGGAGTGGCCCGGCCTGGTCCGGACCTCTTGCTCCACGCCCACAGGAGCTTTGGCTTTCCGGCGCCCCTACCCCAACCCGTGGCACAGCAGCATCCGACAGTGATGTACCAGGGCACTCCGGCAACCACCCTGCCTCCTCCAACCCTGCCGACCCAGCCCCAGCCTGCTGTTGGGGGCATCGTGCCACCTGCACACCAGCTTGCAGCCTTGCAGTCATTGCTGGTGCAGCCACGTGTAGCGACACCCCCTCGCCAATTCGTCCTGCCTACTGCCTCCACACCCAGCCACACGTCGTTCGACCTGGGGCAGTTTGGCAACACATTCATTGAAATGCTGACGGCCCAACAATCACCTGCACCTGTCATTCCAGGTACGCCTGGGTCTGCCATAGATCCCCTGAATGAGACCCAGGAGACCCCCAAGAAGTAACCATACCCTCTGTATATATATAAATAAATGTTAATTTGTATTTTTAAAAAATATATGTATTTGTGTAATGACGTGTGTGTTTCTATTTCCAATATTTTATCATAATTGTTGATTAATAAGATGACAAATAAAATCTATAATGAAAGTAATGAGCATACAAAATAAATAATTCATTTAAACGCAATAATGATAATATGGTTAATACTAATTATGAAAATCCTTGACGGACAACTTACATTAAATATAACTGTTAGACATAAAGTACAAAACAAAGGTAACATGGAAAAAATAGCAAAATTGAATGAAATAAGAAAGTCAAAGATGTAAAATTAAATAAGCATGGTACAATTTAAGTAATTAAAGGAATTATACACATATAATATAAAACAACAGGAAGAACCTAAAACATTAGAGAAAATCCAATTTAAAAGATAAAAATACAATACAAAGCAAACTAGCAAAGACTCGATAACTTAAATGTAAGATGAAACTAAAATATAAAACAAAATAAGTAAACAGGGGAAAATCTTACAATTTTCAATGAAGTATTTAAAAGTAAATGTAACTCACCTAAATCCGGTCATCCTGCCAAGCCACAGATCCTTGAGGGGAATTGAAGTAGGTCTTAAGGTAGTTGCGTTGAGCCTTGGCAAGCATGGTTGCAGTGTTGCGGGTCACCAGTGGGATGTTGTTTCCTACAGGTGGGTCACTCCTCCAGGCGGCAGGTATGAGTTGGTGGGTGTGTGGGTCCTCTTGATCTACCTCTGATTGGGGTGGGCATCGTCCTCGTAGGATGTTGTGCAGAATGCATGAGGCCAACACAACAACCTCTACACGTTCAGGTTTTAGAGATATTGCAGTGTGGAAAACCCGGAAGCGGTTGGCAAGAATGCCAAAGGCGTTCTCTACCGTCCGGCGGGCCCTGCTGATTCTGTAGTTGTATATTCATTCCGGTTTCGTGAGGGATCGTAGGGGGTAGGGCTTCATCATGTAGGCGCGCAGAGGGAATGCATCATCACCTACTAAGAAGTATTCCGTGGGTGGTCCAGTGGGATCGGTAGATATGACCTCTGCGGGTGGCAGATTTGCGTTCTGTTTCTCAAGCAACTTAGACAGACTGGTGTGTGCAAAGCTACCACCATCAGACTCTGACCCTATGGCACCAACGTCGACGTAAATGAACTTGTAGTTGGAGTCAACAATTGCCATCAGGACAATGGAAAAAAACTTCTTGTAGTTGAAGTAATATGTGCCACCAAAGTTTGGGTTTCGGATCCGTATGTGTTTGCCATCAATGGCTCCTACACAATGCGGCAGATTCCATCGTTCCTCATAGCCGCTGGCAACCTCCTTCCATTCAGCAGGCGATTGTGGCGTCTTGATCTCCTGATCTCCGTAGACAGAAATTATGGCCTGGCAGGTGTCTGGAACAATTTGGCTGATGGTGCTGTGGGCAACACGAAAGTTGTATTGCAAGCTCTTATAGGAATCACCCGTAGCGAGGAAACGTAGGGTGATGGCCACCCGCAGACCAGGAGGAATGGGGTTCCGCCAGAACGTAGGTTTCCTCTGAATGAGGGGGGTGACACGTTCCACTATCTCATCAAATAGTTGTTTGTCTACCCGGGTGAAGTTTTTGTACAGTTGTGGACATTCTGTGGCCAACTCTTGCATCAGCTTCTCATAATGGCCATGTTCAGGCCTTCGTTGTAGATATGGCCACACCCACACTGTCCTCTTGCTCCTTTCCTTCTTCTTCTTCTCTTGTTCATCTTCATGGATGTAGTTTGCTATTGCAAGCAGTTCTAACATTTCTATGTAGGAAATGATCCATTGAATTAGCCGAGTGTTATGCCTGTTCTCCGGTTTGATTAGGGAGTTCACCATCTTGAACTCCTCCAGGATGTATTCCGTGGTGCCGAGTCAGGAGTGGGAATGGGAACGTTGTGGCCAGCCCTGCCCTTTTGTAGTTCCCAGATTCCAACCCAAACCTACGTGGTTGACAAAGACTGTCTTTGTCTGTGTTTGGACAGACGGGGTGTGCCTACGATTGTCCAGAAACGGTCCACATAAGTCCTACAAACTCCCAAGACGTACGGCCTCAGCTACGCAGGTCTTGTGGGGGCGTGGCCATGGGCGTGGCCTGTGTTCCCGCAAATCGGGCAGCCCAGGCGAACTAACGGGGTCATGCTTACGCAAGTCGCAAGCACGTACGTAGTTCCATACGACTACATTACGTCTGACGTAACACTGGCCCCGTCACGGTACATCTGTCGGGAAGTGCAATAGGCATGGTCTATACGGGCGTACACGGCCGGACTACGCTCGTCAGAACACAAAATTGGCGATCACGCCTGACGGGAGCTGTCGGGAGCGATATACGTGAATGTGTGACCCCCGCATTACACTATTGTTATTTGATGTTTGTAATTTCCCAGCCAGAGAAGTAAACTGTGCTAATATGGATAATATGCAGTGGCCCCTGTGTACTGTACCAGGCTGGATAACCTGATATAACAGCAGCAAGCAAAGAATTAAATTAAAGGACAGCAAGATATATCTATAAAGAGAGAGTTTTCATAACCAGCAACATACTTCACTATATAATCTTCGTAATAGTTGATTACTCAAGATGAAGATAAGGCAATTTATCATCAGCTGTTTATTATGGATTATATATATATACAGCTGACGGAATAAAGTTAGAACAAAAAATAACAAAATACCTTTTATAAATATTTAATGGTATCGGACGCCAATAATATCTATTTACAATAGTTAGGGTATTACGAGGGAGTATTTCCTTTTAGGTTTCTACATTAAATCATTTCATTCACTATCTGGTGACATCTTTACTGTAAATCAAATACAATCTAAGCTTCTGTTTGAACTTATTTTACGTAATGTGCAGAAGTGATGTACGAGAGAAATTGAAATAAACTGTATGGGCAATGATGAACAAGGGGTGGAATGTGTTATAGTTGAGAGAGAGAGAGAGAACTCCTCCTCGCTGATAATGATGTTCTGGCATACATTTCCTGGCGTCACTCACATACGAGGGTGCACTATTCACTGAGACCTTTCAATAGAGGCCGCCATCTGTAACCCTGCCGGAGTGTTGTGTCTCTACTATCACCACCACTGTTGATATGGTTTGGATAGCTTCCTTATTTTGTCCGGCACTTAGTATTTATATTCATTAGGTACAGTACACTCAACGACAAAAATCCGGGCCCATTATGAACTCTCGAACTGTAAAATAAACTTCTGAAATGTAAATATTAGGTAAACAAATTAATGAGAAGACTCGATTATGTTCGGGATAGCTTAAAAAACTTACGTCCTAACTTATGTTGTTGAGCGTACGATCAATGTAAACAATATATTACGGATATTACGATGCTCATAAATCCTTGGGTTCATACATATACACTCGAACATATAAATCGTGGCCTTAAGTTGTTTATGCTATGTCAAAGAAAATCGAATTATGTTAATATTAAATGTTGTATATTCATTTTGGAGGTTTGTTTTGTTGTTTGATTTTAGGTATTTATATATTTATTTATTTATGTATTTATTTTTAGTATAGGGGGCCAAACTAAAACACATTGATCTAAACTGGCAAAGGCAATTCAAACCCTCAAAATAATAATTGAACAAAATCATGAAAACCATCAACACGTCGCACCAGATAGTGTTAAAGGTTGAAGTGAACGGCAGGGAATAAAATTGTCTGAAAATAAAAAGTACTGGATACAAATGAGGACAAAGCTGTTGTCGCTCAAAAACGTGTATAATGAAGCAGGAGCAAACACCAAAAATGTGTTGCACTAAAGTATCTTTCTCTCTAGCTCTCTCTCTCTCTCATCTCTCCTGTTTAACTATAACACATTCCTCCCCTTGCTCATCATTGCCCATACACAATCGAACATAATTTAAGTTTCTCTCATACATCACTTCTGCACAGTACGTCAAATAAGTTAAAACAGAGGCTTATATTATATTTGATTTACTGTAAACATGTCACTAGATAGTGAATGAAGTGATTTAATGTAGACACCTAAAAGTTAAGACTCCCTCGTAATACCCTAACTAGATCAATAGCATTAGCGTCCCCCCTCCTCCCATCGGGCCTCCCCGAGATGTTATAGACTGCAGCACCGTTGATTCATTTAAACTTCGCCTAGACATATATCTCGCATCAAACCCGCGACTGACTGCGTAAATTTCATTAATCGATTTTAGGAGTATAGTTGGTTGTTGGAAGGAACATAATATTTGTAAATGAATAACTTTATTTCATCCTCCCCTCAGTTACAAACCCATCTGTCCCCTACTAACTTCCTAATCCTGCCACGGACATTAGTTCCAGGGCAGTAGTTCCCTTTCCAATGTTCCCTTACCCACTCTAAACCATTGTTTGGACACTTGATCCTCAGTGTTTTGGAGGACAAGCAGCCTAGAAGGCTCACTAGACATGTTGTTGCTTCATTTCCTTTGTACTCCTTTGTACTCCATGCACCTCTGTCCCCAGTCAGTCGACGCCCCCTTCCCAACCAGCACCGCCTTCATTCATAGACTTCTTCATTCCATCCTTCCACCTCTCTCTCGGTTTACCTCTCCCTCTCTGTCCTTCCACCTCACTCTCGTACACCCTCTTTGTCATTCTCTCGCTTCCCATACGTTCCATATGGCTGAACCATCTCAAGGTGGTCTTTTTCACACTTTCCAGCACATTTCCACCCCTCTCACTCTTGGTCCGAGTCTCTCCACCAATGTCCATGCTTCGCTTCCGTAAGTCAATGTTGGGATTACCTCACTGTCATGCAAGGACTTCTTCACTTTCATGCTGACCACCCTATTTCTTGTTACTGCTTTCAGCGTTCCTACAACCCTCTTCCCCTGTTACCCCTTATCCCGCACTTCTTCATCCATACTCCCATCTTTACTCAGCACACTGCCCAGATACTAAAATGAGCTGACAATCTCCATAGTCTGACTGATCAACTTCACCTTATACTCTGTGGCTTCACCCCTTTCGAAGACCATAACCTTGCTCTTCCCCACATTTACATTCAGATTCCGTTTTTTGCACACTGTTCCAAACATATTTACCAAACCATGCAACTCCCATTCATTATCGCTCATCAGAACTGTATCATCAGCAAACAGCAGTACAGTTAGCTTCCACTCAATTCCCGCCCTTATCAGCGATACACCAATATCCACTACTCTTCCTTGTATTTCTTTCATGACTCCATCCATATATACATTAACACCTCACGAGCGGGGGGGTTTTGGGCTATTTTGGGCATATTCAGGCCCTCCTGAATGATAAATCAAGTATCTGCATGAAAAGAAATGTATTCAGGAGAAAACTAGGCGCTAAAAGCTTCAAAATGAGACCAGAACGAGCTACGTAGCACTCGTTGTTCTCAGGCAGTAATACCACCAACATGGGAGTTTAGCGTATAGCGGCATTTTTTTTCCAGCTACGCTCACTACCTGCTACACTGCCGGCCTCTCGAGAACACAGGGAGGGTGAGTCAGTGGGCGGCGGTAGGCCCTAGCAGTCGGACGTGTGGTCCGCTGCGCTCCCGGCCATTTGCACTCGATTTTAACCATTTAAAAGCCTTAATAATGCTTGTAACTTGCTGCAAATTGGCGCCCGGCTATAGCCGGCCGCCGCTCTTTAGGGGTTAAACAACCACAGGTACATCACAAACCCCTGTTTCAACCCAACATTCAAATCAAAGAACTCGCTCTACTCATTCTTCACACATACTGCTGCCTTTGCATCCTCATACGTGCTCTTCACTGCTTTCAGCAACTTGCCATCTACTCCGTATATTCTCAGTACTTTCCACATACCTTCTCTATCCACTCTGCCATAAGCCTTCTCCAAGTTCATAAAGGCAACATACAGCTTCTATTGCTTCTCCAGATATTTCTCCACAACACATTTCAGGGTAAAAATCTGATCTACACATCCTCTTCCCTTTCTAAACCCGCCTTACTCATCATCTATCCATTTCTCCGTTCTCGCTCTCACTCTTTCAATCACTACCGTACTGTACACCTTCCCTACTATGCTTAGAAGAAATATTCCTTGGTGGTTACCACACACTTCTCTTTCCCTTTCACCCTTATATAGGGGGACTATTATGCCTGTCTTCCAGTCACCAGGTGCACTCCCCTTCTCCCATGCTTGTTCACACATTTTCCATACCCATTCGATCACTATCTTACCACCATACCTCAGCATTTCCCAACACACTCCATCTATTCCTGGTGCTTTCCCCAACTTCACTCTGTTCATGGCTTCACACACTTCTGACCTCCTGATCCCCACCTTCTCCTCCACTACTTCTCTTCTTCTCCCTCCCATATCCCATGCAACCATGTTTGCTGGCGCTTCATTCCTTACATTCAGCAATTCGTTGAAGTACTCCCTCCATCTTTCGACTTTCTCTTGCTTCTCGGCTAGCACTCACCCATTCTTATCCTTCACACCCTTACTATTTCCCTTGCTACCTTCTCTAACTTTCTTGACTTCTTTCCAGAACAGTTTCTTACACTCCCTCCATTTTACACTCAGATTCCTTCCAAATTCCTCATCTGCTCTTCTCTTACTTTCATTCAATACTCTCTTCACCACTCTCTTTTTCTTCAAGTACCTCACTCTTTTCTGTCTGTCCAAATCTTCATTCCCTCTACTACCCCTCCACTCTCTATACGCTTTATTTTTGTCTTCAACAGCTATTTTTACCTCTTCGGTCCACCATGCTGTACTCTTCACTCCTCTCCCTCTTCTCCTTACTCTACACACTTCCTCACATGCTGCACAGATCTCTTCTTTAATCATTTTGCTCACCTCCTCCACTTCCTCCATACGTTCCAGGTCAAACCTACCTAGTCGTCTTTCTACTGCTCTCCTGAACTCTTCCTTGACTTCCTCCTCCTGCAACCTCTCCACCCTCCTCGCCATTTCACCTTCCTCTCGCGGCGTCTCGCCTCCCTCCAGCTATCCTCACCCCCTTCTTTTGTATCCTAACTTGCTCATGTAGTGATGTACACCCTATGTGGTGGATTGTGTTCTTTTATTTAATAATTTTCATTTTAGCAAGCGTTGTTTCCACATAGCGATTTTGATAATTTAATTTGACTTTATATTGTCCTTGTCCCAATTTTGGTTTGTTTAGTTTGCAAGTTTTACATTTTAATTTAGCTACATAAAGGTTAGACAGACCCTCCCAATACCCCTATACACCCTAACATCCAGCACAGATTTCTTCATTCGTTTATCCACCCATATATAATCAATCAGTGCCTTTCGTTCCACCATTGTCTCATCCTTCTTCCTCCACACCACTTTCCATGTGTACCTGTGTATCATAATGTGTCGGAAGAAAGTATTGGCTATCCACAGCCTGCTCCCCGCACATACGTCCACAAGTGCACTATCATTCCCATTCACCTCTTACGGTACACCCTACCTTCCCACCACTCCATCAACATTCTTATCAACCACCTTCCCATTCATATCCCCAATCAGAAATATTCTTTCGCTCTTGCCAAACTTATTCAGGCACGCCTCAACATTCACCCAGAACTCCTCTTTCTCTCTTACAGTTTTATACTCTGTCGGAGCATGCACACTCACAACCACTCATGTTTGTATTCCTACTTTCATTCTCATTAACACAATCCTTGAACCCACAGACCCATAGTTTCTTACATGCTCCTTCCACCTTCTTTTGCTCCCTCACTCACTCCAGCACACAAACACATTCCATACTCCCACTCTCTCAAATCTGTACCCCTCCATTTGGTCTCAGTCATTCCACATACATCCAGCCTGGCATTCACTAACACTTCCAGGACCTCTCTCTCTTTTGTGTCATCATTCATGCCTCTTACATTCCAAGTCACAATTCTAAGGCTGTCCATGGTAGGTCGGGGTTCGTCAACATTAGGTCCGTCCACATCCGAGGCTGTTCATTCGTTCATTGTTGCAGTATGTATTTTTCACGGGTAGGGGGTCGCAAGCCCACTGACCCAACCTCTTTAGTCGCCTTTTACGACACGCAGGAGTCACGTGGGGCATATACTATTCCCTTACCCCCAGGCGGGGTAAATTAAGAAAGAAAAATTAAGAAAGGTTGCAGATTTTAGTTTGCTTTTTTGATACTACAGTCATAACAAAATACCAAAAAAGTTATACCCCTAGATATAACTTCTAGCTGCATTTGTAATTTTTTCGGTAGAAGAATGTCCCGGCTGATGGCCTGATTATTATAAATTGTAGGCTTGCTATCGCTGGTCAGGAAGAAAGTTGACATCTGAGTTGGCAAAACATCGCCAGAAAGGATTGGGATGTTTTCCGGGTATTTATCTGATATTTAACCCGTTCAGTACTGGTGTTGTCCTATTTCATTATATTCTGGCAACCATTAGACACTTTTAATCATTTTCAAAAGGGCCTCCAGCAATTAACAGGCTTCGAACTATCTCACTTAACCCTTCTCACTACCACAGATCCTTCTTAAACTGCACATAATCGTCTAAATATTGCTAGAATGAAATTATAAAGACCTCGTCGGTACAGAAGAGGATTATTTGTTCGCCCGCCAGCGAAAACGATGTTGTCGTCAGTGCAGGCAAAGCGGCCACGCGGCACCACTGTACACTTGGAAGTTTGGCACCACCGCCCCACCGCACGGTGATAGACGATTTCGCCAGCCATACAATCAGCCTTTAAGAGATGAAAATAATAGAATATGGAGCTACTATAAGTAAGTTGCTTTCCATATATTTTAAATATAAGAGAGAGAGATAAAGATCTTTTTTAAAAGCTTTTTGAAAATCTAGGGAGGAAAATTGAGAATTCAAATAAAAAATGTATAAACAAATAAATAATCCATCTCCAGTTAAAAAAAACATGTATGATACAGTCTTTAGGATTATAAGGGGTTATAGTTGGTTACTGCTTTCCGAATTGTCCATTTGCAAGTTTATGGCTATAAGGAAGTTGGAGCCGTAAACATCTATATGAAATTTAAGATAATAATTATGTAGGTTTCTTATGAATAAAAACTATGATGAAATGGGTTTTATGTATATATTCTGCTAACTATCGGTGTCTGCAGCTTCAACATTCCTATAGAACGAAACTAGTAAGTGGTCAATTGCCATGTGGTAAGTGCTTATAAGAGAGAGAGAGAGAGAGAGAGAGAGAGAGAGAGAGAGAGAGAGAGAGAGAGAGAGAGAGAGAGAGAGAGAGAGAGAGAGAGCCAAGTTTCTGTAATGAACTAAGTTAGTTATGTCATGTTAGGTTAGGTCAGTTTAGTTTTACTTTGGTTCGGTTCCTTAAGTTAAGTTTAAGTCTGGTAAGTATAACTTAGGTCAGGCTAGGCTTCGGCGAGGCTAACCTAGCTTAGGTTTATTTATGTATTGCTATGTGTATGAGGAAGACAAAGGGCAAAGCTGCTGTAATAAGTATCTCCCCCAAGTTGAAAAGAGTGACAGAGCCGAATTATGTTACTTTAGGTTACAGTGCAGGTCAGGTTACTGTTTGGTTACCTTAGGTGCTAACATAGGATAAGAATAATTTAATAAATGTCTGTTGGGTTACACAAAGTTAGGTTTGGCTAAATATAATCTGAATACTGACGAAGTGACTTGCGGGCGAAAATACATAAAACCTCTCCGTCCCACACTAAAGACTTTCCTTTCAGAATGTCTCACAGGGAAACTAAGTGAGATGACGGGCCCAAAACTTACACCACTTAACTTTACACCAGTTAACCACACCAGTAAGTCTTTTCTTTCACCCACCTCCTTCCAAATAAAACGGAGGACCGCCCCCTGGTCATTAAGGGTCCTTTCACTAAGTCCTTCAGGGCCCTCCCCCTGGTCCTCACTATCAAAAAGGACATTTCTCTGAGCCTCCAGGACCCTCCCCCTGGATCCTCAGGACATCCCCCTGGTCCTCACTATCAAGAAGGACACTTCTCCATCACCTCCACCCAGATGTAGATTAATCAGAAAATATGTTTATGCAATCTACTCGCCAGTGCCCAGAATATTACAGGGACAAATGGACCTGATGGTGCCTGACAACTCCACGCCCCCGAGGATACAACTACAATCCCGTATGTGTATGTCTGAGTATAATTAGAAGACCTGCAAGACAGCTGCTCCAATTTTAGCTTTAAGTGTTTCCTATTTTTCATAGCAGCCCTGAACCTTCCAGCTGCCCCATTAAATATTGTAATATTACCTTGGAACCAGGCCCATATGATAATACCTGTGTTTCAAGGCTAGAATGTATATGTACCTCACAACAATAATTTTTCCTCTTTCCTCTATACCCCTTTTCCCTTGAGTTCATTGACACCTGAAGCAAGAAAATATTTGCATAGGACCTCAGAAAAACCTGAGGAAAGTACACACCACCTCACTTACTGACTAGGCATTACCTCCTTGGGACGGCCTAGTTAAGGTCAGTGTTGCTACGGTGCTCCCCCCCCCCCTCGAGAGTGCCCCCTGGACGTTGGCCCCCTTCCGGATTGCTGAAGGGCCACCTGTCTGTTGCCTGGCGCCCTGAACTGAGAACCCCTACTCGAGCTATGGACGTAGGCCTGGACCTAGGACCCCTGCTCGAATTACGTAAACAGGCCTGAACCTAGGACCCCTGTTCAAATTACGTAACCAGGCCTAGATCGAGGACCCCTGCTCGAGGAGGTAACCAGCTGTGCAAGATTGGCTACTACCCTCTACGCCGGCCAGACCAGTACTCTCGCGCCCCTGCCCTCCCAAATACTTAAGTGTTTCTGTGTCTTTTTCTGTTGGTTATTGTTGTGAGGAATTGATTATGTAAATATGTGAACCGTGTTGTGCCCTGATTTACTTGTGATCTGTGCCCAAGATTCCGTACTTGAGTAATAAGTTTCATCCTTCTGAACCTGTGTATTCCAGTGTTAATCTTGTTTTAATTCCTTGACCCTTGTTCAAGACTTGATTTAATTTATAACTGACGCATATGTTATATATCAGTGTCATTAACATATATTCAGGCCCCCCACGCTCGCAGATTTACTGACTACGTGTATGTTGATTTATTAGTTGTGAGTTGAAGTCCCAATATGTTCCGTGATCAATCCATTTATATAATCACTATTTATCTAGAACCTACGCCCAATTTTCCAACGAGTGCTCAGTGTAATTCCAAAAATCTCTATTCAGTAATCGCATATGAAATATATCTTATAGACGTGCTTTTATGTTCTTGTAAATCTTGTTGTTGTGATATTTCGAATACCTTGTTTAGTAATTCTTTCCTCCGTGTTTCGTGTCATTTGCATCCACCATACACCAAGTGAATATGTGTATTTTATTCACCTCGCCCTGTTAACCCGTTCAGGCCCGACCCTGGTACTGCCTGTTTTAAGTATCAATGAGTCGCCTACGCCTATGTACTAATTGTGCCTGTACATTTTATTTACCTCGCCCTGTTAACTAGTTCAGAAGCGAATATGATGTTGCGTTAAATATCAATGAGCTAAACTTCGTCATTAGCGCCAATCAAATTACTAAGTACGATCTATCGATCGATATCTGTTAATCAGTCAGTTCTCACTGTTTGAGATTAAACTATAGTATTCATTCAAGGCTGAGTCTTTTGGAACTCAGTTAGTATTTTGCTTATCTTTGTGTGTCATCTTAATTACGAACATTGGAGATTATAATTATCTTGATCTTATTTATACCAACCAGTAGATCTATTTAAAACTACCCTTTCACTCTTGTTAAATTCACGTTATTACTTTGCTTTATCTAAGAAAAGTATAGAAACACGAATTCCTAAGTTTGGTTCGTTATCGTAGCATATGTTCAAGTAATATAATTCCGTAATAAGATATAACTTCCTTGAGAGCGATTTTGATAATTCTCAATTACTATAATTAATAATCTCAGCCTTTTCCTATCAAATAAATTAACATCGCACTGCAGCTAAGTTCATAGTTGCATTAACTAGAAAAAGTATTATTTACTATCTCAGTTCACTTGGTGACCTTCTCAGTGACCTGACCAGAGGACAAGCTCACACGGTCAGTGTTAAAAGAGTCAGCTGAGCCCCACGCGTGACTCACCTTGTCTCTTGTGACAGTATCTTTATAACCTCAACTCTTTTCATAGTGACCTTAGGATCATTATCTAGGGTATTGAAGTCTCTTTGAAAACGGAAGATATTCGCCTCTCATTAATTATTGCATTGAAGGTTAAAATTGATTCTTGTACATTATGTCTCTATGTATGTTTTCCACATGATCTGATTTAATGCTAGACTCTCACTATTGAGTTATTCTGGTATCAGTAACATTGTTCTGAAGTAAGGACAATATATATTTGTTACTATTGTGGGATCCTCCCTTATGATCCTGACCATTACCATAATCTTATGCTTAATAAATAAAACCTTCGTATACTGTATGTTCTTCCTGGTGTTGTTGTTGAGTATTATATTGAACCTTTGAATACCATTTTTACTGTATCTAGAACCTACTCGATACGTCCCTGTCAAGTATATTTAAGTCCATCAAACCAGAACTGGATTGTTTTACGGACTGTATCACGGGAAATAATCTATCAATAGCCGGCACAACACTAAGTAATTTAACCTGTCGATCTGATTAATGGCCGTTTTTCTTAATTTGATAATGCACGCTCCTTCCGTGACATTGCAAATTGATTATATTGACTCTGCAGATAAGATTGCTTTACTCCTAAGAAACGAAAACAGCTCCTTCACTTGTTTCTAATAAGTCATACACTACAAAATAAATATACGTACATTTAACAGTAGAAGGCATTCAACAACTGTATTTAATATTACCGTTTCTTGTTTGTATTATAACTCTAAAGTAAAGCAATACAGACGCTTCGAGAGCGCCTGCAGAACCACCTTGGCTTCACTTCCTAGCGCCCTGCCATCAAGCCATTGCGACTATTTTTTTTTAACAAGCTCGGATAGATTTAATAAGGAAGTATAATCAATATGGATAAAGGATGAGAGGTGTAATGTGACCTTCAGTGACGAGTCAACAATTTTATATAGTTGTATCAGGGATACTGTTGGGCGAGTCAGACGGCCGTCTGGGCTATTTGGCTACCACCCCTGGTACACGGCCAAGGTTGTCAAGCACCCAGCCTCAGGTGTGGGGAGTGTTTACCAAGGAGAGGGTTTGTATTTCTTACCAAAAAACACCACCATGAAGGGCAGTAACTACCTCTAGGACCTGGGGGGTCACCTCCTACCATTCTACCAGTACCACCAAATAGCCGTGTTCGTACATGACTGTGCAGTGTGTGCACCGTATCATAAGACCACAATCGTCACCGAATACCTTGAAGAGCAATACATACCTGTAATGAACTGGCCTAGGAACTCGTCGGATATACCTGTATATCTGATCGAGAACTGCTGGTCCTACGTGATGATAAAAATTGCCTCGACCCCGGCGACATACAGTAAGTGCCCCACCTTGAATGTGCCATCTGGGACGTTTGGGAATAATTTTATTTAGTTCCCTAACTAAAAATTTGTCTCCTTTCGAAACCTTGATCAAACACTCGGCTCTTCTCTCCACCAGACTATGGTCCAATCGCCTTTATAAACTATTTCAATCCTCCCCCTCCAGCATATAATCCTCTTTTCTGACCTTCCTCTCAAACGCGGTTTACGATTATCTTTTTCCTTCCCTCCTTCATATGACTCGACTGCTGATATTAGTTCAGAATTCGGATATATTCCATCACGCAGTTCACCCCCCAGGACTAATATTGTTGTTATATATACAGAATATCATTAGTACATTCAATTAAATGTAGCACTAATTATATATACCCTTCTCCTATTTATTTTCGTATTATTCTCAGGGTGGCCTGTAGTGGTCAGTAACACACTTAGCTCCCAACCAAGATGACTCGGGAAGTGCCGATATTTGGGCAGTCTCTTCTAAACCTATGCCTCTGTTTGTTTTAATTATGCCTTCCACGCTTTGATGGATCCTGTTATGCCGGGATATAATATTTTTATCCCGTTATTTAGTCTTCACTAAAGTCTAGTTATGGAATTATAGACTCAAAATATCCTCAACAGGAACACATCTAACACGTTCTTATTATCCTCAACAGGAACACATCTAACACGTTCTTATTATCCTCAACAGGAACACATCTAACACGTTCTTATTATCCTCAACAGGAACACATCTAACACGTTCTTATTATCCTCAACAGGAACACATCTAACACGTTCTTATTATCCTCAACAGGAACACATCTAACACGTTCTTATTATCCTCAACAGGAACACATCTAACACGTTCTTATTATCCTCAACAGGAACACATCTAACACGTTCTTATTATCCTCAACAGGAACACATCTAACACGTTCTTATTATCCTCAACAGGAACACATCTAACACGTTCTTATTAAACAGGAACACATCTAACACGTTCTTATTATCCTCAACAGGAACACATCTAACACGTTCTTATTATCCTCAACAGGAACACATCTAACACGTTCTTATTATCCTCAACAGGAACACATCTAACACGTTCTTATTATCCTCAACAGGAACACATCTAACACGTTCTTATTATCCTCAACAGGAACACATCTAACACGTTCTTATTATCCTCAACAGGAACACATCTAACACGTTCTTATTATCCTCAACAGGAACACATCTAACACGTTCTTATTATCCTCAACAGGAACACATCTAACACGTTCTTATTATCCTCAACAGGAACACATCTAACACGTTCTTATTATCCTCAACAGGAACACATCTAACACGTTCTTATTATCCTCAACAGGAACACATCTAACACGTTCTTATTATCCTCAACAGGAACACATCTAACACGTTCTTATTATCCTCAACAGGAACACATCTAACACGTTCTTATTATCCTCAACAGGAACACATCTAACACGTTCTTATTATCCTCAACAGGAACACATCTAACACGTTCTTATTATCCTCAACAGGAACACATCTAACACGTTCTTATTATCCTCAACAGGAACACATCTAACACGTTCTTATTATCCTCAACAGGAACACATCTAACACGTTCTTATTATCCTCAACAGGAACACATCTAACACGTTCTTATTATCCTCAACAGGAACACATCTAACACGTTCTTATTATCCTCAACAGGAACACATCTAACACGTTCTTATTCACAAATAGTTACTCAATCAGGTGCTACAGAACACAATAAATATGCACATGTAAGTTATATACTTCTTATTTATTCAACTGACATATGGATAGATCAAAATACCGCTTAACTATTATTGGGGAATAGTAAGCGTAGGTATATATTTGACCTAAACAATTAGTAGGTGACTCACGCATATATCTAGGCCTAAAGTGTGGGTGGAGATTTACTTAGCTATTATAATGAGCAGCAAGTAAACAATTAGCAAACATTTATCACACACCAAGGTCTAGTAATAACATATAATGCGCGTGAATCAAGAGATAGTATTATAAGGGAAATATGCAATTATAGAATAAACACGTTACATATAGAATCAACCGTTGATAATAATATTTATGCGAGTTGAATGTCTAACGTATATTATTCTTACTATGTTTATTAAAGGTAAAATGAAATCTCCAAACACATATGAATAATAAGGCCTGAAAGATAATGGGGAACGCACGAGGATTTCTAGTTACAAGCTCACTCACGGGTGGCCAGGGGCGCCCGGGTAGTGTAAAGAGCTACCGCGCGCAGATGAAATCTGAACAGGTAGGTCTCTCAGGTCATTCAATAGACTGAGGTAATAAAAATACTATTTACGGTTAGTGCGATCTTATTCTTAGTATTTGGAGTAATCAATTGAAATAAACAGGGGAGGGGAGTAGAATGTTTTTTACAATAACCGGTATAGTTAGATTATAATGAGAAAATTATAATATGAACATATAATTAATCAACTATTATATGCGATAATAATCTCACTGGTCGAGGAATTCAGATTTAATAATTTACCTCTACTGATGAATATTCAAAGGTTTAATATCCCTTGAACGGAATCAAGCAATAATATGGTTAACAGAACTAACGTTATTAACCAATACAAAGCAATACGTAAATAAAATTAGCGTGTACGAATGATTAGTATGATACTATTAATAGGAAAAATGGCGCACACGACAAAGTTGTACTAATGGATATACCTAATAAGGCATAAAAGGAGGTCTGAACGAGTTAGCAGATTCCTATAAAGAATTCACACAAATAGCGGTCTATTCGGATTGATGAATAATTAGATAATGGATCTATGCAAGACTAGAATTCCTAGACGAGAAGAATCGAAATTATCTACAGCAATACGGTAGTGAACGAATATACTGTTCATAGAATAAACAAATTAACACTTAATATCAATAAGTGTAACTTAGGTTTTCTCGAAGAAATTAGATTTAAATTATCAATACTAATTCTTCTTGAAGAGGGGGAACTGAGATAAAAAGAATATGAAATTGAGTATAGGTTCTAGGTAAAAGTATTATCTAAGAAGGGAATAAATACACGGAATACACTTCAACTTCCACTTGTAACATACATAATAGAATAAACATATACAAGGAAAATCTGTGAGTATTCGGCTAAGTAATTAATTGACACGAGTATGTAACGTATGCGTAGGACGTTCTATAAGAGTTATAGATAGAGATTAACACTAGATCTTGGACACAGATCTATATTACAATAAATATCAGTTCTGAAGGATTAACACATACGCAATAATTAACGATCTTGAGCACAGATCTATATCAAGTTTAGCACTGAATTATTCACATATTCTACCTTACCTTCACAGCAATAATCACAACGTAAGATACTCAGAGACACTTAGGGGAATATGGGAGGGTAGTGGTTCGAGAGTAAGTCTGGCCGACGTAGAACGTAGATTCACTGGTCAGGCCTTCAGGAGGGCTGCTTCTCACAGTCAGGCCATCAGGATCCGGACTTCAGCAATAATACAACAGGGCTCGTCGTATTCTCGAGGGAGAGAGAGGGGGAGACAATTTTCCACTGCTGTTACATGCCCCGGACTTTGCAGCCTTAAGGACATTACCCCAGTGAATGTTTGCTTTTCCCTACCTGTCCTTAATTTCAGTGAGGTTATGTTCAAGTTATTTCTTATCTTTAACTTACAGGAACTCAATGTGAAAAGGATATAGGGAATAGTTGTGATACAGTTGGTGAGGTTAATACTTAACTTAAACATACATGGTAGGTATGATATGATACATAATGATAATAGGTATTTTATTTAATACTCAGATGAGAGGCACTGAGTCTAGCAAAGACATAATCGTAACTCTGGTGATTATGTTATAATTGAGGCTTATTGTTGATACTTGTGATAACTCAATTCTTCTTTATCTTATCACTGTGGTTGATGGTTATACGGAATGATAATATAATACAGGACCTACTATGTCCACTTATCCCGATAGCACTCGGGTCCTTGGTGTTGTATTTGCATAACCATGTGTTCATCATAATGCAAATCTGATGGCTGGGCGAATGACGGCTGGTGATTGGTGGACATCGTTGAGATCTGGACTGTGATTTGGTCAAAGTATTTCCCTTTTGGTGGGGTGACTGACCTAGGTGACCCCGCTCTGTGGTCCGTAGGATATGGGAAATTCCTGGGGTCATGGGGTACTTCGGTATATGATGTTTGTTTCTTGTTTCTCCTTGTTCACCTGTAGGTTAGCCATCCTACAGGTTTTATTCCACCCCGTTACTTCAGATCCAACTCTCTCTCTCTCTCTCTCTCTCTCTTCCATGTCATAAACAGATATCTCATTTAGCTGAATGTCCAAATGCAAATGTTGACGTTCTCAGTTTATGGTATCTCAGTATATATATGAAATACAAACTTACTATATATAACTTCCCAATACTGTTAGGTATTGTAACCTAAGCTTAGGATCCTACCTCCCTGTAAAGATAATACATTGTTTGCCCTGTGGTGTGTTTTATGTTACTTCTTTAGAACACCTATCCGAAATGTTCTTTTTTGTATTCTTTGCATCTAGTTCTTTGGGATCCTTATATATCTCGCTGTTTCTCTTCATGTGTATACATTTGTTGTAGTATTTTTGTTATATTTTTTTATCAAGCTTTATTTCATCATGATTATTTTTCGTAGTTCATTATCTGTGTATTATAGGGGCCTGTTTTTATAATTCCATGTTTATCTCTTTCCCATGTCATTATTGGACTTTCTCCCTGTATATTAACCCCTTGAGAAGTATGACATATTTTAAAAGTGTATTTTGGCTATCATTAGACGGTGATATTCAGAGTAGGAAGGGTATATGGAAATCAGAGGGATGATTGGGCCAGTCCTTACCCCTAATAACCCATTAGACGGTTATATTCAGAGTAGGAAGGGTATATGGAAGTCAGAGGGTTGATTGGGTCAGTCCTTACCCCTATTAACCCATACAGTACCGGTTACATCTTTTTCATTATATTCTGGCAACTGTTACACACACGTATTCAGTTTAAAAAGGGCCTCCAGCAATTAACAGGTTTCGAACTATCTCACTTAACCTTTTTTTACTATGATACATTTGTCTTAAACTGCACACAATCATGTCAAAATAGCTAGAATATAATTGAAGAGACGTCGCCGGTATAGATGCTTCCTAAACTTTATATAATCGTCTAACGATAGCCAAAATAAACGGTCAAAACACGTCATATTCCTCAAGGTGTTCATACAGCATTCACATCTATAAACAACTGGTAAATGATATGCTATTATTTTATCAATGCGGTCTTGTGTGTGTCAACAGTAATGTTTCGTTTGGATTAATTGCCCCAAGTGTTCTGTATAACCTCAGGATTATTTTACCAGTGAAGTATATTGAACTCCTTGTCAATGTATTAAGATGTTCACTTAAGGTATTGTTCTCCTTCATGTTTAGCCCCATAAGTTTTGAGATTATATGACGTTCGCCCAATAGTTTCGCCACATTTCTGGACATTTTAAGACTGCTCGTGCCATTTAGGTGTCAATGTTTTCCTGGCGAGTGATAGCGAGCCTTCGGCCGGGATATTTTTGTACCGAGAAAATGTACACATTTTTCTCGAAAGGGGGTCTTGGGGGCATTTTTTAAAGCTTGATGGAGGTCTAGTGAGTAAACTAAAAACCTCCCCATAACCCTTTCAGGGTTGGGACACCTTTCTTCACATTATACTTGCTAATATTCGCTTGGAAGGCTGACTAGGAATAATAGGGGTAAAGTATGTATTCATTAACCCGCTAACTTCAAAATCGTTCCTAACTGAATATAATCGTCTAATGGTAGCTAGAATTAGAGGAAGCAATGCGTCCTCGAATATTGAAAGGGTTAAATGTTGTTATTTCATTAGCATTCAGCTTATATGTCCATTTGTATATGTTTATGTTAAACGGCGTTCATGTATATTATTCCCTTGACACCATTTATCTGTATTTTTCTTTTCATATCTTTGCCTAAGGTTATAATTTTTTAGTTTGTTCCCTAGATTTCTATCGAGCTTAAAAAAATAACCGAAGACCTTCCTTCAAGATTAATGTGTACATTATTCAATAGAAAAATGTCCCTGCCAAAGGCCCGTTTCTCGTATATTAAAGAATCGCTGTAGTTCGCTAGGAAAAAAAAACGACAGCTAAATGGCACAACAGGATTTTAAAATGACACAGAAATGGGGTGCTAGGTCTTAAAACTCGCCAAGCTATTTGAGCGAACATTTTAAAATCCAAAACTAATGGGGCTAAACATGAAGGAGAAGGGAAATAAATAAATAACAACCAACATTCTCCCGTTAATCGCTTGCATAATATCGTTTCTGCCTCCTTAGTCACCCCTCCACAACGCATCATTAAACCATTGTTAATTATCTCCTTTGTGTAGTAAGTTATTATAATATGTACACAATTAACTATGGTACAGTTGGCTCCCAGGACCGCTATATATTAACTATGGTACAGTTGGCTCCCAGGACCGCTATATATTAACTATGGTACAGTTGGCTCCCAGGACCGCTATATATTACTATGGTACAGTTGGCTCCCAGGATCGCTATATATTTTATTATTGACCCCTTTCTCAGGGTAGCTGTTGAACCTTTAACCGTGTGAGACAGAAAGTGAGAATACAAAGAAAAGCAAGCAACAACATATATACTGATCTTTACGAGAACGTTTGTATCTATACTACCTAAACTAGTATGCAGGAGATAAAAGATGGCTTAGAAGGGACAGGATTTATATGTTCCATGCATAATGAATAAACGGATATGGTACTCGACAGGAAAATATAAAAATAGAACTGTAACTATATATATTCTACCAAATAGAACTGTAACTATATATATTCTACCAAATAGAACTGTAACTATATATATTCTACCAAATAGAACTGTAACTATATATATTCTACCAAAATAGAACTGTAACTATATATATTCTACCAAAATAGAACTGTAACTATATATTCTACCAAATAGAACTGTAACTATATATATTCTACCAAAATAGAACTGTAACTATATATATTCTACCAAATAGAACTGTAACTATATATTCTACCAAAATAGAACTGTAACTATATATATTCTACCAAATAGAACTGTAACTATATATATTCTACCAAAATAGAACTGTAACTATATATATTCTACCAAAATAGAACTGTAACTATATATATTCTACCAAAATAGAACTGTAACTATATATATTCTACCAAATAGAACTGTAACTATATATATTCTACCAAAATAGAACTGTAACTATATATTCTACCAAATAGAACTGTAACTATATATATTCTACCAAAATAGAACTGTAACTATATATATTCTACCAAATAGAACTGTAACTATATATATTCTACCAAAATAGAACTGTAACTATATATATTCTACCAAAATAGAACTGTAACTATATATATTCTACCAAATAGAACTGTAACTGTATATTCTACCAAATAGAACTGTAACTATATATATTCTACCAAATAGAACTGTAACTATATATATTCTACCAAATAGAACTGTAACTATATATTCTACCAAATAGAACTGTAACTATATATATTCTACCAAAATAGAACTGTAACTATATATTCTACCAAAATAGAACTGTAACTATATATATTCTACCAAATAGAACTGTAACTATATATATTCTACCAAATAGAACTGTAACTATATATATTCTACCAAATAGAACTGTAACTATATATATTCTACCAAAATAGAACTGTAACTATATATATTCTACCAAAAGAGATAATGTGGGTTTGTCTTGTTATTCATCTGTAAACGCATTCAGTCGGGACTTGTCGAAGTAATTTTTAAAGGTTGTAACAGTGCTGCAGTCTATAATATTGCTAGGCAGGCCGATCCATAAGTTACTACCCGTTTGAAAAAGAAAAAGAAAATTGTTCCATGGGACTGAAATGGTTTGCGGATGATTTTACAGTCATTCCATCGTGTGTAATTTGAATAATCAATTGGCAGGTATTTGCTTACATCCATAGTGTCGATACCTTAAATACTAGAATTATATCCCCTCGTAGTCTGCACTTAGTCAAGCTGAAAAGGTATAATATGGCTTCTTCATAATTATGGCTTAATGCTTAGTCTGGGAATAATTTTTGTTATTCTTCGCTATACTCGTGCATGTTTTACTAAGTCCTCTTGATGGTAAGGATACCACAATTATACGTAGTATTCTAGATGAGGTTCAACCAATCAATTATATAAGGTGAGAATAACATCTTCGAATTTATATTTGAAAGACCTACCAATGAATCCAATAATCTTATTTGTTTTCCTTACTACTTCAGCACATTGCTGGCCCGGTTTGAAAGTATTGTAATTGTTTCTCCTAAATCAGAGTGAGAGAGTGAATTATTTCCTGGAACCACTATAATAAAAAAAAAAAAAAAAAAAAAAACAAAAAAACACCTAAAGAAAATGCAAAGAAAGGGAAACTCTCTCTCTCTCTTTCTCTATCAGCCATCTGAAGTAAGCTGAAGCAATCCAAAATGTGTAACACGCCACATTGGTCATAAATTGTCAATATCTGGAATTACTTGGGTATCATTTGATTTAATCGAATCTCTTTACATGCACTCCCCCCCCCCCCTCTCTCTCTCTCTCTCTCTCTCTCTATCTCTCTCTCTCTCTCACCTCGTCCTCATCGTCAGCTTCAAACGACCATAAGAGCAATTTCCTCCCCAGTAATGTAATCTCTCTCTCTCTCTCTCTCTCTCTCTCTCTCTCTCTCTCTCTCTCTCTCTCTCTCTCTCTCTCTCTCTCTCTCTCTCTCTCTCCCCTTTAGCCTCTTTTCCTTGTTTTCTTAACTCGTTCAGTACCAGTTCCGTTCTTTTCATTTTATTGTGCTGGCTACAATTAGACGATTTGCTTAAGTTTAAAAAGGGTCTCCATCAATTAACAGGCTTCGAACTATCTAAATTAACCCTTCTTACTACCACAGATCCTTCTTAAGCTGCACAAAATTGTCTAAACATATATAAAATTATAATTAAAATGACATCGCCGGTACAGATGGGCTTAACCCTTACAGTACCGGTGACGTCTCTTATATTTGATTTCAGCTGCATTTACACGATTTTATGAAGCTTAGGAAAGATACATGGTAGCTAAAAGGCTTAATCGAGATAGTCTGTAGCCTTTCAATTGATAGACGTTCTTCCAAAGCTGAATACAATCGTCTATTAGTGTCCTGAATATGATGAAAACAAAAGTCGCCGGTAATGAATGGGTTAATAATTGTTTACATTCCTTTTATTCTCTCCCGATTTCCTCCTCCGTTTATTTCATCTCCAGTTATGTCACATCATCATCTTTTCTGGTCTCTTCTCCCCACCTCTATTACCATTTCTTCTTAGTTCTACTCTTCTCTCTTATTATGTTATGGTTTGCTTCGCAAATGCATCATATTTATATTTTATAGTAACTGTTATATATCTTAATACTCATTATAAACTGTACAAGACGACCTCAGTTTAATATTTTGAATGGTCTATGTAACTCGGTAAGACTTGTGAATTGTTACTTATCTTTATTGATATTAACTTTCTATATAACTTTGAATATTTATAGTCGTTCTTTGATTATGAAACACACATATACCCACAGAAGAACAGTTTTGAATCCCTTTAATAATCACATTTCGAACACACACACACACACACACACACACACACACACACACAAAATAGATAACAGAATCTTTGGAGGCGGGACAATACGAGCCTAAAAACTCAAATCCTGTATACTACAATTAGGTGAGTTAGGTGAGTACACACACACATACACACACACATACCAAACAAATTCTACAAGGGCAAACTCTCTCTTACTCTCTCTCTGGAGTGGTGAGTGGGGAGAAGACCTTCTGCTTTGCTAGCCTTACCTTCCGTTTAGTAGCAAATTTTGTTAGAAATAGTCCAGACTGCCTAGTAGGGGCCGTAAGGTCTGTGCAATCTGTGTATATATGTAACACAATGTAAGTCTCTCACACACTCACACTCTCTCTCACTCACTCTCTCTAATACAGATACTTATTAGTGTATAAATGCAGTATATATACAGTATATCTGGATTGGGTGAGAGAAAATACAGGACAGAGCTTTGATTATGTATTCTCTATTATGTCGGGCTATGGACAACCCATCTTCAGAGAGACAGTCTCTCTGAAGATGGGTTGTCCATAGCCCGAAAAGTTAGAGAACATAACATCAAAGCTCTTCCCTGTGTTTTCCCCCACTTAATCCATCGACCTGTCAGTATGAATAATTCATATATCTGTCTATCTTACCAAGAGAACCGGGTTAGCCATTACTATCCTGGCTATCCCCCAACCACAGCTTTCTATCTATCAGCCATTCTGTTTGTCAACTTGTCTACCAATCATGGTTTATCTATATATCTATTACTGTATCTATCTAGAGACACGAGCCTGGCAGTATACCTCCATCACTTTCATCTGTCAACCGGAACGTTACAGTTATCACAACATTCCCTGCCGCCATTTCCCCCCCCCCCCCCCGTTTCTGTGTATGTGTGTATATAAATCTATAATCTACCTATCTCTCTCTCCCTGAAGGGGTGACCACGAACAAAACGCCCCATGCACCTCTGTCCCCAGTCAGTCGACGCCCCTCCTCTCAACCAGCACCGCCTTCATCCATATACTTCTTCACTCCATCCTTCCACTTCTCTTCCGGTTTACTTCTCCCTCTCTGTCCTTCCATCTCGCTCTCGTACACCCTCTTAGTCATTCTCTGACTTCCCATACGTTCCATATGGCCGAACCATCTCAAGGTGTTTCTTTTCACGCTTTCCAGCAAATCTACCTCCACACCACACCTTCTTCTTACTTCCTCATTCGTCTGTCTATCCCTCCATGTAACTCCGCACGCACTTCTCAAGTAACTCATTTCCACCCCTCTCACTCTTGGTCTGAGTTTCTCCACCAATGTCCATGCTTCAATTCCGTAAGTCAGTGTCACGAATACCACACTGTCATGCAAGGACTTCTTCACTTCCATACTGACCACCCTATTTCTTGTTACTGCTTTCAGCGTTCATACAACCCTCTTCTCCTGTTGCACCCTCTCCCGCACTTCTTCAACCACACTCCCTTCTTTACTCAGCACACTGCCCAGATACTTAAATGAGCTGACAATCTCCATAGCCTGACCGTTCAACTTCACCTCACACTCTGTATCTTCACCCCTTTCGAAGACCATAACCTTGCCCTTCCCCGCATTTATATCAGATTATTTTTTTCGCACACTGTTCCAAACATATTTACCAGACCCTGCAACTCCCATTCATTATCGCTCATCAGAACTGTATCATCAGGAAACATCAGTACAGGTAACTTCCACTCTATTCCCTCCCTTATCAGCGATACACCAACATCCACTGCTCTTCCTTGTATTTCTTTCATGACTCCATCCATATATACAGTAAACAACCACGGGGACATCACACACCTGTTCAACCCAACATTCAGATCAAAGAACTCGCTCAGCTCATTCTCCACAAATTCTGCTGCCTTTACACCCTCATACATGCTCTTCACTGCTTTCAGCAACTTGCCATCTACTCCATATATTCTCAGTACTTTCCACATACCTTCTCTATTCACTCTGTCATAGGCCTTCTCCATGTCCATAAAGGCAACATACAGCTTTTGTTGTTTCTCCAAATATTTCTCCACAACACATTTAAGGGTAAAAATCTGATCTACACATCCACTTCCCTTCCTAAAACCGCCCTGCTCATCACCTATCCATTTCTCCGTTCTCGCTCTCACTCTCTCAATCACTACCCTACTGTACACCATTCCTACTACGCTTAGAAGACATATTCCTCGGTGGTTACCACACACTTCTTTTTCCCCTTTACCCTTAAATAGGAGGACTATTATGCCTGTCTTCCAGTCATCAGGTGCACTCCCCTTCTTCCATGCTAGTTTGCACATTTTCCATACCCATTCGATCACTATCTCACCACCATACTACAGCACTTCCCCACACACTCTATCTATTCCTGGTGCTTTCCCCAACTTCACTCTTTTCATTGCTTCACACACTTCTGACCTCCTGATCCCCACCTCCTCCTCCACTACTTCTCTTCTTCTCCTTCCCATACCCCATCCAACTATGTTTGCTGGCGCTTCATTCCATACATTCAGAAATTCTTTGAAGTACTCGCTCTCGCTCTCTCTCTCTCTCTCTCTCTCTCTCTCTCTCTCTCTATATATATATATATATATATATATATATATATATATATATATATATATATACCGGTATATATATATAAATATACTGTACATATATATATATATATATATATATATATATATATATATATATATAGAGAGAGAGAGAGAGAGGGAGAGAGAGAGAGAGAGGTAGACAGGGAAATATATCAAGCATTTTTGTAATACATAATTATATATGAATGCTATCAAAAACCTGTATGTGCACACAAACGTGTGCGTTATAAAAACAGTATTTGTCTTTAATACAAATGCTTATAAACTGATTTAAACATTCTAAACTCTTGTAGATAGGATGCAATGCTAAAATTAAAGGGCAATAATAAATTTGAAGCCAACATTGAAATAAAAAAAAATAGAGAAAATAAATATGTTGCCGAACACAAACACAATAACTAAATGTTGCCGAACACAAACACAATAACTAAATGTTGCCGAACACAAACACAATAACTAAATGTTGCCGAACACAAACACAATAACTAAATGTTGCCGAACACAAACACAATAACTAAATGTTGCCGAACACAAACACAATAACTAAATGTTGCCGAACACAAACACAATAACTAAATGTTGCCGAACACAAACACAATAACTAAATGTTGCCGAACACAAACACAATAACTAAATGCATTGTTTACACTTTTGTGGATCTTCAGTGGGGGGGGGGGGGTTGACATTTCTGGCCTCCCTTCTCCCTCACGTTTAACCCCATTAGTTGTCAGATTTTAAGACGTTCAGCCCATTAGTTTGGCGATTTTAAGACTTTTTGATCCATTTCTTTGTCAATATTCAGACCTTTCGTGCCATTTAGGTGTGTCGATATTTTCCTGGCGAGCGATTGTGAGTCTTTAATTTAGGAGGGCCTGTACACTTTTCTACCGAATATGTACACATTTTTCTCGAAGGGGGATCTTGGTGATGTTTTTTATAAGTTTGATGAAGGTCTAGCGAGGAAACTAAAGACATGAAAACATATATAAATCGACCAATAAATAAACCCTTCCCCTTTAAATACAGTCATGCATTACGGCTGTATAGTCGTACGATCATAATAGTCTGTAGTTATCATTTTATCCCTTTATTATACATCTGACACACACGGTGGAGACAGATAACGACCTTATTCACCACGGAGATGTAGCTCCTCTATAACTAACTCGGTAAATTGAAGAGGGGGATTAGGAGGAGAGGGAGGGGTACTATTACATTGTGTGATGATAATGTAGTGTGAGAGAGAGAGAGAGATTTTGTGTATGTGAATGGGACATATATTTTATAATATAAATACTTCAGCTTAATGTAGACACTGCTAGTCTAATTATAATACCATCAAAATAATGATATGCAGTACGACCCTTGAGGAAATGAGGTCATAGTAATCCACCATTCCACTTACATTTGGAATACCATTACGCCATCAGACAGTACACTAGGACCATACGGCTGGGAAAGTGTAGATAATTATCAGAGAAGGGGTGTTGTAGATAGAGGAAGCTATTGGAATGGCTTTGGTGTGTGTGTTATTAGTCTGTATACATCATTGAGGTGTCCCCCGACTGGGTGCGAACATGATATACATGCTAGGACGTACTACTACACCCACTAAATGCCCGCCTTGGCTGGGATCAAACCCAGGTCAAGCAGATTCACACGTGAGCGTGCTTTCCACTCAACCGCCGCGGCTCTCTTTCCATACTCACCATATCATCCTATTATTCAATACAAAAAATCTTAATAACATTATAATTATATACAGAGCGGTCGCGAAACATTTCCCCACAAGGAATTCCTGTGTATTTGCAAGAGAGAGCTGAAGACTCTATTTTTATTCATTTCACTCCAACACCAAACACCTCCCAAATAAATTAATGACAGCAAGCATGTGATCCACCGGGAATCGAACCTGGGTTACCACATACAGATGCAGATCAAAATAGGAATGCATATCAAATAATACAGGAATACACTATGGGCAATACACAGGAATTCCCTATGGGGAAATGTTTCACGACCGCTCTGTATCTATATATATATATATATATATATATATATATATATATATATATATATACATAATATATACATATTATGTATATATCTATATATATATACCGGTATATATAGATATATATATATATATATATATATATATATATATATACTGTATATAAATATATATATATACATTATACAGTATACTATAGGTTTGAGTCCCGAAGGGAATAATGAAAACTTAATATTTAGTAGTGGCCCCGGAATCATTGACGATGCGCCTTACGTAGGTAATGGCCAATCTTTGAACTCGAAGCTTGCTGTTCAAACTTCCCGCCCAAGGAGAACTCAAAATACGATTGCCTTACATCGTGAGCGAAACGCTCTTAATAACCACTCACGGACTCTCCTTATGATGTGGATCCACTACTAGGAAAAACTAGTAATATAAATAAAGCATAAAAAATTAAAATTAAACTAGACCTGGCTTGCGCTTTGCCTTACATCGTGAGCGAAACGCTCTTAACACTCAAAGAGCGGGTGGTGGAGTATGTTTGACTGTGCCGCCCAGTGGGGGTTTTACCGTAAACGAGCTTGTTCCGTGCTCGTTTTCATGCATAAACAAGAGCCAGAGCGTAATACAAGTATGTATCCCTGAAAGGCCGATACATGAGCTTTCCAATGACACCAGAACCATCCTTCTACGATCACTGGTTGTCTTGCAACGATCGTGCAACCGAAGGGCAAAATCGGTAAAATACGGTTATTTCCTTACATTATTACGTGTGAAACGAGTGAGAGAGGGTGGAGTAGGGCGGAGTACATTTCAGTAGCTCCACAGCCACCGTGGCGAGCGGTCATGAGGTAACTTACGCTCCTCCCACCGCTCCGCTCTCTCTCAGAGCACATTACGTGCTCAAAATTGCATGCGACTATAGCCGGGCCCCGCCACATAGGCCACATTTATTTCACTCGACTATAGCCGAGCGCCGCCAAACAAGGGTTAATAACCACTCACAGACTTGTCCTTATGATGTGGGTCCACTACTAGGAAAAACTAGTAATATAAATAAAGCACAAAAAATCAAAAATTAAACTAGACCTGGCTTGCGCTTTCCATGCGTCTGCTGTTGGGCACGCTCGCGTACCCTCTCCCGCGAGCGCATTCTTTCTTAATCTGACATATCGAGACTCTCAAAAATGTAGCAGATGAATGGGAAGGGGATGGCAGGGAGGGCAAAAATCGTCAATGATTCCGGGGCCACTACTAAATATTAGGTTTACATTATTCCCTTCGGGACTCAAGCCTATAATTTATTAGTGGCCCCTTCATCATTGACGATGCGCCTGAATTCTCAAGACTGGAGTGGGGACATTCATCTAAACATCGCATACCACTAACAACCCAGGTAATCAGGTCAGTTTAATATCAAAGAAAAATATAAAAGATAGTTACAGGCGGCGTTTCTTAAAGGAAGCCTGTGGTGTTAACACCTTGAAGTTTTAATAGAACAGTTGGTGTAACACAATAATAAACTATTCATTTAGTCTATATATTCCTGGGAAGATGAAAACTTTCATTATCTCCCAAATGTATTAATATGTAGGCCTACATATTATTCATGGCCTTAGGTACTGTTTTACCAAAATATTTGTACCCTCACTCTAGATCTAATCCCTGAGATTATTGAGTAATAGAGTACATTGGAAACCCTATTGCATCCATAGTGTTTCATCGAAAAAGGAAAAGAAAATGTATCCATGTTCCTGAGTAGGCTTATTTTAGCATAGGGAACGGGTTAACACATGACCTAAATACTCGTTACATTTTGTCTCACTTCAGAGGCAGGTAGAGTCCTTAGCTAGGATACTCCCCCCCCCCCCCTTCTTACATCACTAAATCAGCTTAAAACTAGACTTTCTGCCTTAGTGCTACACATGTATGAGAAGGTTTCATTAGATTGACGGACAGGTAACGTGTGAGAAAAGTATGATTTGATGACCACAATTGGGTCTTGTGAATATCTTCTAGAGAGTGATAATGGAGGAACCGAAGTGATGCCGCCCATTTATGGATATCGTGTGATCTTGCCAACACGCCCGGATTACTCTCTCGAATGACTTCCACCAATAATGCGGCTAGCCGGCGTTTTTGTAATCGAACACCTGTCCGTGCAACCCAGAAGGCTCCCGCCTGTGATGGCCGGGAAGCCCGCATAAATAACCTAAGTGACTGTACTGGACACAGTAAATGGTGCCTGTCACCCTGTTTCAGAGCCGGAATTCCGAACTCTGTAAATACATGATTAGAATGTTCATTCTTAGCAATGAAGTTAGGAGCAGGAGCAATATGTACACCCATGTTGCGCCTTGAAAATCTTAGACAGTTTGGCTCCGAACTCATCGCCGCCAACTCAGACACCCTGTCACCCGTAGCCATTGCCATTAGAAAAAAATGCTTTTTGTTAAGTATTAGGTCAAAGGGAGGATCTTTGCAATCTTTACGGGACTGAAGCAACCCAAGGGCCAGATCAAGAGACCAGGTGGGTGTGAGTTGACGAGGAGGAGGGTGAGGCTTGAAGCAAGACCTCATAATACTCTTTTTCTCCACCTCCGGTACAGACAAACCAGTTAAATCTAAACATGGTGTCCTAATTGTGAGGTGATTCCTTAATGTGACATCTGACAACTTGGAACGTCGAATAGGTAATTTAAATAATTAAACACCAGAGCCACCGAGGACTGTTGTTGACCACTTTCTACAACCCCGGTAGTAAATGACTTCCAGTGTGATTGGTACTGTCGCCGTGTTGATAGAGCATATTGATTCATCAACTTGTGAGTCACGGTTTACCCAAACTGGCCTAGCTACTTGGCCTTCTGAATATCCACAAGGCGAAAGTAAGCGAGGTCTTGAGGTTTCCAATTGTAAGTGGAAATACGAGATCGGGAGCGACACCGGTTTCTCGCACCACATCTTCAACTGGTTGTACCACACTTGAGCCGGCCACAAGGGCGCGATCATCGAGACCATTCCCCGATAATCCCGTAGTTTGTGAACTACTCTGCACATTAACCCGCAGAGTGCCAGACAATTATTGACCCTATGCCAGTGCCAGAGGATTTTTTATTTTTATTTTTTTGGGCTAAATCTATCAAGTTGGGTGAGAAAGGAAGGATAATGGTAAAAAAAACACTCCCCTTGTCCATTTTCGCCAGAAATCAGGTCCCAGATGGTCCCGAATGTAGCTGAAATTTTCAGAGTAAATCATCTACTTTTATGGTATCGGAACCTATAGGTAGGAGGGTGGTGGGAGGGTGGTTTGGGGGATGGTGGGGGAAAGGTAGAAGCGTAATTGATTCATGTTACAAATATGAAGCTGATTGGTGAAGTAGTTTCGCCACCACGGATTTTCCTTTTTTTCCTTTTCTTCGTACGGATACGCTGGAAGTGGGTGATGGGAGGCAGTTGGGGGTGTGGTGGGGGGAAGGCAGAAGGGTAAGGGACTTGTCACACAAATATGGAACCTATTGGTGCAGTCGTTTCGCCGCCACAGATTTTCCTTTTGAGGCGACGATAGTCAGCGAGTGGGTGGGGAGAGGGGGTTGTGTTGGTGGTAGCAAGAAGCCAGAAGGGTAAGGTGCATGTGGTAGAAATATGAAAGCCATAGGTGCATTCGTTTTGCTGCTACGATTTTTTTTCGGCGAGTGCGTATATATACGGACCTGGCACTGGGCGTGACAAGACCCAAGTCCGTATATATACGGACCTGGCACTCAGGGGGTTAAGCATGTCTCTGGAGGTGCAAACTGATAAATGGAGCTCCATTTGTTTCACTCTACCAGCAATGCGTCCGGACCCCCCCCCCCCTTCCCCGCCGGAGTGAAATTCCGGCGTGTGAGGTACTGGGGCAGCCTGTGGCATGTTTCTGATGCGAACAAGTCTACTTGTGGATGGTAGGGCTCTGCAATCAGCTTTTGAAAGATGTCTTGTCTGAGAGCCCATTTTACTTGAGTGCTCTGTCTCCAGAACATAGCATCCGACCATACATTCGCCACGCCGGGTCGATATGTTGCATCCCGAGCCTCGCAGCTAGACGAAATATCTTTTCCGACAACCCTTGTAACACTCTTGATCGTACTGACCCTTGCTTTTGAATGCATGTCACTGCAGTCAAATTGTCTATTCTGAAGGCTAGGGACTTTCCCGCCTGGCTCATGTTGTGCTCCTGTAAAAAGAGTAGTGGGACTAGCAACTCCTTGGCATTGATATGAAGATGATTTGAAGTTGATCATCGACCCTAACCCTGATGGCCTAAGTTTGATTGGTAACCCCATCCCAGGGTTCCCGACGCGTCTGTATCTACCCAAACCGTCGGAGGTGCAGCTGTCCAAGTCAAGGAGGAGTGAATTACTTCTGGCTTCGCCCAAGCAGCCAGGAGGTTGTGGATTAAAGTTGGAATTGTCCTCAGTGTTTCCGCCTGTGAAAGTGGCAAACACTTGTTTCCTTCCAAGATAATTCTTTTGACCCATCCGCTGGATTTGCTAGGTGGGAAGGAGAGATGACTTTCCTAAGTTTACCCTGAACCCTAAGGTCTTTACATGGTCTAATACTAGTCGAACATGATGAAGGTGCGTTATCTTGGATTGGGCTACCACTAGCCACTCGTTGAGGTACCATAAAACCATGATTCCCTGTTTGACCAATGGCCCGTCGGACTAGTTTTGTGAAAAAAACTCTTGGTGCTAGATGTAACCCGAAGGGTATTCTTTTGAAAGACAAACGTTTGATTCCCGTTGTGTAAGGCTAGAAACCTCTGAGAACGTTTGTTCATTGGGACATGCCTATAGGCATCTTATAGAACTATTGAGCACATCCGGCCCTGCAGCGGGAGTGACTACCTGATCTGATTCACCGTCAGCATCCTGACTGACTGATTGTGAATGTGGGTGTTGAGATATGAGAGGTCGATCACTGGCCTCATCTGAACACTGTCCCTCTTTGGCACCAAACTCAACCGTGATGTGAACACTGGCAATGACGTTGGACTGGGGATTATGATCTGCTTTTGTGCCCTCTCTTTGATAATGGATCCCGCTTTCAATGAAACCTGATTGAATTCTGTGGGGAAACTTAAACGGGGTCGCAGGGACCACCGCCACGAGAGACCTTTGCAGAACACTGTCCTTGCCCATGTTCGCCGGGGCCATGCCCGGAAAAAATCTCGGGAGTTGCCAGTCACATGACTGGTCTTGTCCGGCAGTACTACTCTCGGAACTGTCTCACCTTGCTTTGGCACTGGGAGTGAGAGAGTCCTGCGGTGTGTCTCAGATCTTGGAGGAGGAATGTGACTCTGACTTTGGCACGGGGGGATGAGAGGTCTTGCTACCATCGTTACTGGGTTTACCCTTATGTTGGCCCCGAAACCACCCCCCTCTACCCTTGAGGTCACTGTGCCCTTTAGGTGCCCCGGTATGTGCAGGGGTTGTGAAAGTCTTGGCTGACTGATTGAACTGTGACTGACCACGAAAGGAACTTTCAGTTCTGAAATTTGTTTTAGCTGCCTGCTCACTCTTGATTTTAGTAATGGTGGCAGGTCGTTAGTCTAGGAGGAAATTAACTGTTCTCTATGCTTCGTTAGAGGCTATAGTAGCTGTAAAGATAATGGATAAGAGTAATTTTCTACCGATCTCTGCCGGAAAGTCTCCTCACCAATTACACTCTTATTTACAGGTGGCGTTTTTTAAAAGGAAGCCTGTGGTGTTTGCACCTTTAAGTTTGATAGAACATTTGGTGTTTCCCAAGAATAAACTATTAATTTAGCTTATAATTATATCCCAGGTTAAATGAAACATTCATTATCACCCAATTTTATTAATATGTAGGCCTACATATTCATGGCCTGTTTTACTGTATTGTATTACCAAAATATATGTATTCTTATCCTAATTCTAATCCCTGAGATTATTGAGTATATTGGTAACCCTATTGCATCCATAGTGTTTCACCTAATAATTGATCCATGTTCCTGAGTAGGCTTACTTTAGCCTAAGGAATGGATTATCACATGACTTTAGTACTCTTTACATTTTGTCTCATGTCAGAGGCAGGAAGAGTCCTTAGCTAGGATACTCCCCCCCCCACCCCACCCTTTCTTGACATCCCCAAATCAGCCTAAAGCTAGACTTTCTGCCTTAATGCTACACATGTAACCCATCCATTTAAGTCCAGTCCTAAAATGTTTTCCGGCGGAAGTAGGAGGCAAGGCGGGGGATGACGAGTACACAAAAATTTGGGATTGAGAAATTTTGGGAAGGCCTTAATAGTGACCCCAAGTACCTCTCCTACATGGTTCTTGGCCATTAATTTCTTCTTGTCCCTTCCCTCTCTAACCCAGTGCCCCGTGACAGGTAACTCACCTGTACCCAGGGCGTGTGCGAGGTCGGGGCGTGAATGCCGGTCTGGGAGCTCTCATGTCTCCGCCGGTAAGAAACTACTGCCACTTCTTTCTTTCGCTAACACAGGTGAAACTACAGGTTCCGGTGTAGGTTTATGGGGAATAGGAAATTGGGGGAAATAGCATGAGACTGCCTAGATGTGTCTCTTGATGTCTCTCTTTTCGCTAAGGATTTCTGTCTTGATTTTGACGGTCCTTAGCTGTCTTCCTTCTTGATGAGGAGGATGTCTTATGCCGGCTCGAGTTTGACTTGTCCCCGGTGGCTACTGTGGAGTCAAAGTACAAGCGGGACCTCTGAGCCTCCTGGTCATCTGACGGGGGTTTGGTCCGAAGTCTCTTTCGGTGGCGGGAGGAAGTGTCTTCCAAAGAAGATCCCGGAAGGGGTGAGGTAATAACTGAACTCATTAATGAATCCTCAAGAGTTTGATCATCTAACTGGAGGGATTTATGAGCCATTGTCTTACAATATGTTACATATTCAAATTTTTAATGTGTTGAAGGATAGACTTACATCGACTATCTTCATTGTTATTCAAGGTATTGCGGAGGGCTGAACATTTGGGACAAGCTTTTGATAACCACCGACCTCTCGAATGGTCTAGGTAAGGGACACACCTTACGCCGAGTAAGTGCCCTATAATCGCTAAACTTTGATAGCCCAGAGCCGCACCGAAAAAGAAAATACTCTTATCCATGATTACCTCGTCACCGCCACAGAGATATTAATCTTCCTAGGTGTTTCACTTTCGAACCTGTGTGAGAAAAATTTCAAGAATCAATGCTCATAAGGACACGCTAGGCTGGAAAAATTAATATAATAAAATTATATATCTCTACGTAACAAAAAATAAAGTTTGAATAACACTTAAACAATCTTAATTCCCCTTACGTTAAACATTCCTCAGAAATGTAATTGAGAATTGTGTAGCCTATTATGTGCTACTAATTTGTAAAAAAGAATAAAGGATGAATAATTCTTAAACAATCTTAATTCCCCTGACGTTAACATTCCTTCGAAATGTTAATGAGTATTGTGTAGCCTATTCTGTGCTACCAGTTTATAAACTTCTTACCCAAGTGCAAAAAACACTGACCTCATTCGTCTTGTGATACATGAATCAACCCCGGTGATCTTCGAGCGCTAACACGGATTATTTTGATTCTAGATCCGGCGGATAAATCGCCCATGATAAAGCAAAACAGTAGAACTGGTAGCTACAAGACCGTACAAGGTTAGTTTTATGTCTCGGCTTTGCCGTGGTTGGTGCGGCGACTGCATCACCTTGATTCGCGCGGCGATTGTGGCTCCCACTTTTTTAATATCGGCCGGCGTAATGTTCGTCTATTTCAAGGCCAAAAAATTTCAATTGTTGGCGGTGTAAAACGTGATTACGAGGGGGGCTTCGCCGTTATCCTTCGTAACTCGAATTATTTTTAGTGACCTGGCACTAAATGCCTTAAAATAACCCAAATTTTGTAATTGCTTTGCAAAACTGTTCCAGTCACGGAATATTGGATTTGTCTGTCTTAGGCCAGAAGAACGATTTGTTATTTGTGTTATTTTATTGACGGCGAAAGACGTGATTAAGAGGGAGGCTTCGCCTTTATCCCTCAAAATTTTAATCCTTTTAGTAACGTGCCGGGGACCCCTGCATCGTACTATATGCCTTAAATAACGCAAACTGAATTCATTGTAGACCCGTACCCGGTGGTGACTACTGTATTCTTTTTTAATATATAGCTCAGAGTGTTTCCCGGCGGGAGACCCCACGGCACACCCTGAGGTACGTTGTTCTTTTAATGTTCAGTCTCGCCGGAAGGGGGCCCCTTCGGTAAGTATATAGGGATAAACAACGTGTACATGCATGGCATGGTTATATATCATGAATAATCAACAATCAGTGATAACACTCCTTAATCCTATATATATGCAACCCAATGAGGCCAACTAGATGAGAGCCCTTGGTGATGAGTTCGTCAATGGCTCAAACCTGCGATCCAGCGTCGACCCCGCCACCTGTAGAACATGATGATACGATTGCAGAGTAGAATGGCTCTGTGTCGGGTCCCTCAACTAAGTGAGAAAACCCCATGGCACTAACCCCGAAGCATACTTGTTGCACACCCTGAAGGGACCGAGCAATAGGCTCCAGTTGACCCTAAAAGAAGCCTCATGCCTAATAAGTGAACTAATAGTGGGTTAGGATAAGAAAACAACACTAGGGCGATGTGCCTTATCACAACACTAATGCCCTTAATTAACACGAATGCTTAGACCCAGAAAAACAGTCTCCAGGGCCCGAATTTAACACTTCAGCCTACACCGAATCTATAATCTAACCTAACTTCAGCACTGTCATGGACAAATGAGTAAGAACTCACTATATGATGAAGTAAGGTGACGAATGGGGTGCGGGCAGAAGCGTTGGGGACCTATGTCCTATCAATACGGGCCCAAGGATAGTAAGAAAGAATTCGCTCGCGGGAGAGGGTACGCGAGCGTGCCCAACAGCAGACGCATGGAAAGCGCAAGCCAGGTCTAGTTTAATTTTAATTTTTTATGAGAACGAGTCCGTGAGTGGTTATTAACCCTTCTTTGGCGGCGCCCGGCTATAGTCGAGTGAAATAAATGTGGCCTATGTGGCGGGGCCCGGCTATAGTCGCATGCAATTTTGAGTACGTAATGTGCTCTGAGAGAGAGCGGAGCGGTGGGAGGAGCGTAAGTTACCTCATGACCGCTCGCCACGGTGGCCGTGGAGCTACTGAGATGTACTCCGCCCTACTCCACCCTCTCTCACTCGTTTCACACGTAATAATGTAAGGAAATAACCGTATTTTACCGATTTTGCCCTTCGGTTGCACGATCGTTGCAAGACAACCAGTGATCGTAGAAGGATGGTTCTGGTGTCATTGGAAAGCTCATGTATCGGCCTTTCAGGGATACATAATTGTATTACGCTCTGGCTCTTGTTTATGCATGAAAACGAGCACGGAACAAGCTCGTTTACGGTAAAAAAAAACGCTGGGCGGCACAGTCAAATATACTCTTTGAGTGTTAAGAGCGTTTCGCTCACGATGTAAGGCAATCGTATTTTAAGTTCTCCTTGGGCGGGAAGTTTGAACAGCAACCTTAGAGTTCAAAGATTGGCCATTACCTACGTAAGGCGCATCGTGAATGATGAAGGGGCCACTAATAAATACAGTACTAGGGTAGTGATTGAGAGAGTGAGAGTGAGAACGGAGGAATGGATAGGCGACGAGCAGGGATGTTTTAGGAAGGGAAGAGGATGTGTAGATCAGATTTTTACCCTGAATTGTGTTGTGGAGAAATATCTGGAGAAGAAACAAAATGAGTATGTTACCTTTATGGACTTGGAGAAGGCCTATGACAGAGTGGATAAAGAAGGCATGTGGAAAGTACTTAGAATATACGGAGTAGATGGCAAGTTGCTGAAAGCAGTGAAGAGCATGTATGAGGGTGCAAAGGCGGCAGTAGGTGTGGAGAATGAGCAGAGCGAGTTCTTTGACCTGAGTGTTTGGTTGAAACAGGGGTGTGTGATGTCTCCGTGGTTCTTTACTGTATATGTGGATGGATTCATGAAAGAAATATTAGGAAGACCAGTGGATGTTGGTGTATCGCTGAAAAGGGAGGGAAATGAGTGGAAGCTGCCTATACTGCTGTTTGCAGATGATACAGTTCTGATGAGCGATAATGAATGGGAGTTGCAGGGTCTGGTAAATAAGTTGGGAACAGTGTTTGAAAAACGGAGTTTGAAGGTAAATGCGGGGAAGAGCAAGGTTATGGTCTTCGAAAGGGGTGAAGTCACAGAGTGTGAGGTGAAGTTGAACGGTCAGGTTATGGATATTGTCAGCTCTTTTAAGTATCTGGGCAGTGTGTTGAGTAAAGATGGGACTATAGATGAAGAAGTGAGGGAGAGGGTGCAACATTGGAAGAGGGTTGTAGGAACGTTGAAAGCAGAAACAAGATATAGAGTGGTCAGTGTGGAAGTGAAGAAGTCCTTGCATGACAGTGTGGTAATCCCGACAGTAACTTACGGAAGGGAAGCATGGACTTTCGGGAAGAGACTCAGACATAGAGTGAGAGTGGTGGAAATGAGTTACTTGATAAGTGCGTGCGGAGTTACGTGGAGGGATAGACAGACGAATGAGGAAGTAAGAAGGAGGTGTGGTGTAGAGGTAGATGTGATGGAAAGTGTGAAAAGGAACAACTTGAGATAGTTCGGCCATATGGAACGTATGGAAAGCGAGAGATTGACTAAGAGGGTGTACGAGAGCGAGGTGGAAGGACAGAGAGGGAGAGGTGCACCGAGGGAGAGGTGGAAGCATGGAGTGAGGAAGTATATGAATGAAGGCAGTGCTGGTTGGGAGGAGGAACATCGACTGACTGGGGACGGAGGGGCGGTTCGTTCGTGGCCAACACCTTCGGGGATCACGGCATCAGGCACTAGATATATATATATATACTGTATATATATATAAATATATATATATATATATACTGTATATATATATATATATATATATATATATATATATATATATATATATATACAGTATATACAATTATATATTATATATAATTAATATATATATATATATATATATATATATAATATATATATATATATATATTATATATATATATATATATATATATATTTGATATACTGTTTATATATATATATATACATATATATATATATATATATATATATATCAACATTGGGATAGAAACAATTAGCCCCTTCCTACGTTTGCAAGTTTTGCTCTTACTTAGAGGAGATGACATCGATTAAGCATACGCTTCTTGTTAGCCGTCATCACTTACCATTTATCTTTATTAATTTGATGAGTAAACACGTTTTCAATTTCATCTTTGTTGATATGTAATTAATGGATAGGTCTTCATATATATACGCAGTTATTAGATATTTGATAGCTAGTTTATTACTAATTGAAATAGTAATTTTTAAATGGTTGCACTTATAATTTACTTGTGACTGAAATTATAAATACTAATTATTGCATGAACATAAATATCCTTTACCCCCTGGGGGTAAGGGAATAGAATATGCCCCACATGCCTCCTGAGTGTCGTAAAAGGCGACTAAAGAGGTTGGGTCGTTGGGCTTGCGACCCACCACCCGTGAAAAATACTTACTGCAACGATGAACGAACGAACAGCGTCGGATGGGGACGGACCTAATGTTGACGAACCCTGACCTATCATGGACAGTCTTAAGGGTACATCACACAGTCAGGAGTGCGAGGTAGTGGGAGTCTAACAGGAGTCACCAGGAGTCACTAGAATCACTAGGAGTCATCGATTCTCACCGCAAGCGTGTGGGAGTCTAACAGAAGTCGCTAGAGTCACTAGGAGTCATCGATTTTCACCGCGAATAGGCCCGCGAGTCCGAATTGTCCCCTACTCCTAGTGACTCTAGCTCGCACTCCTGACTGTGTGATGTACCCTTTAGAATAGCGACTTGGAATATAAGAGGCTTGAATGAAGACAAACGAGAGAGAGGTCCTGGAAGTGTTAGTGAATGCCAGGCTGGATGTATGTGGAATGACTGAGACCTAATGGAGGGGTACAGATGTGAGAGAGTGGGAGTGTGGAATGGGTGTGTGTGGTGGAGTGAGTGAGGGAACAGCGAGAGCAGGTGCGTGTTTGTTTGTAAGTAACAAATGGAAGGAGCGTGTAAAAGACTATGGGTCTGTGTGTTCAAGGATTGTGTGGGTGAGAATGAAAGTAGGAACACAAACATGAGTGGTTGTGTGTGTGTATGCTCCGACAGAGGATAGAACCTTAAGTGAGAAAGAGGAGTTCTGGGTGAATGTGGAGGCGTACCTGGATAGGTTTGGCAAGAGCGAAAGAATATTTCTGATTGGGGATATGAATGGAAAGGTTGGCGATAAGAAAATTGATGGGAGGGTGCCCCCTACCGTCAGAGGTGAATGGGAATGGTAGTGCACTTGTGGATGTATGTGTGGGGAGGAGGCTGGGGATAGCCAACACTTCTTCCGACACAGAAAGATACACAGGTACACATGGAAAGTGGTGTGGAGGAAGAAGGATAAGACAGTAGTGGAACGAAAGGCACTGATTGAATATATATGTGTGGATGAACGAATGAAGACATCTGTGCTGGATGGTATGGTGTATAAGGGCATTGGAGTGGGTCTGTCTGACCATTATGTAGTAGTAGCTAAAATTAGGATACAAAAGAAGTGGGTGAGGAGAGCTGGAGGGAGGCGAGAGGAAGGTGGGATGGCGAGGAGGGTGGAGAGGTTGCAGGAGGAGGAAATCAAGGAAGAGTTCAGGAGAGCAGTAGAAAGACGACTAGGTAGGTTTGACCGGGAAGGTATAGAGGAAGTGGAGAAGGTGAGCAAAGTGTTAAAGGAAGATATCTGTACAGCATGTGAGGAGGTTTCTGGAATAAGGAGTACAAAGGAGTACAAAGGAAATCAAGCAACAACAGGTATAGTGACCCTTTTAGGCTACTTGTCCTCCAAAACACTGAGGATCAAGTGTCCAAACAGTGGTTTAGAGTGGGTAAGGGAACATTGGAAAGGGAACTACTCCCTGGAACTAATGTCCGTGGCAGGATTAGGAAGTTAGTAGAGAACTGATGGGTTAGTAACTGAGGGGGGGGGGGGTAAAATAAAGTTATTAATTTACAAATGCAGTCAGTCGTGGGTTTGATGCAAGATAGTTGTCTAGGCGAATCAATGGTGCTGCAGTCTATAACGTCTTGGGGAAGCCCATTCCACAAGTTGACAACTCGATTGAAGAAGACATTCTTAGATTCGTGAGAGTTAAAAGATTTTCCATTAATTTTGCAACCGTTTCCCCGCGTGTAATTAGATTGGTCGATAGTGGAGTATTAACTATAGTTCATATTGTCGATGCCTTTGATGATTTTGAACACTTGAATTAAGTCGCCTCTTAATCTGCGCTGGGTTAACCCGTGGAGCCCCGGCTAGTTTTGTATTCTTTGTTCACCAGAACCCGGCCGGTTTTCAAAAAATGGTTTTATTCCAGAAACAATAGCGAATGGGTTAGGAATGAAGGAAAAACCACGAAAAACCGCTCTAAAAGCTTAAAGAATGGTCCTACAGAGCCCCCGAAAACATATTTTACAAGAGTAAAAAATTGAAGGCAATTACCCCAAAAAACTAGGTTATTGCGCGCTCACGCGCACGCACGTCGACTTTGAGAGTTTTCAATCATCGGCACGGTTGCGTGGGATACGTACACAGTTCCCATACAAATCTGAGCCCTCTCGAGTGGCTACACCTGAGGCTACGGTCGGAGGAATTAGGGTGACTCGTCAGACGCGTCTCTGGGGCTGTGCGTTACATACATCGCCGACGGGTCAGACGCGTCGCTGGGGCTGTACGGGTTAAAGGAAATAGATTTAATTCTCTAAGACACTCCTCGTATGGTTTGTTCTTTAGGCTAGGTATCATTTTGGTAACTCTACGTTGAACTCGTTCTAGCTTGTCTATATCTTTTTGGTAATAAAGGCACCAGGATTGAACGCAGTATTCCAGAAGAGGGCGGACTAAGGAATTGTAAAGGGTTAGGATAACGTCTTTGGATTTATGCACAAATTACCTGCCTATAAGCCAATTATTTTCTTTGCCTTTTTAACAACTTCTGAACATTGTTGACTCGGTTTTAGGTTGTTGTTGTTGTTGTTGTTCCCCAAGCTGCCTGGCCGAACAGCCCCAAGGCCCCGAGTAAGGCCAAGGCCATAAACGAGCGACCCCACAGAACCCTCCCTGCCGACCACAATAAAGCCTGGGTGACCGAAGCCACTCCATGGCGGGGGGCTGAGAGGGTGCGTAAACGCCCGTGAAACCAAAGCCCCACCCAGGGCCCTGTGCCCCTCAGCAATTATGAAGAGAAAGTTGAGGGGCAAAGGAATAATGTGACGCTTTAGCTTCCAATCTTGGTAGATTGGGAGGTCAATCCACGGAAGAGACGCCGTCACTCGAGATCTAGAAAATATATAAGTAAAAGGAACAGTCAGAGTAAGCTATGGGTATGGCAGAGATCGCTCAGGTCTCACTCTGATAGACCAGCCCATCACCAGGGCTCGGTTTTAGGTTACTCGATATTGTTACTCCCAGATCGGTTTCTCTGTTTACATTCTTAAGCTGAGTGCCATTCATAGAATAGTTTGCTTTCTCATTTTGGTATCCGATATGTAGTACTTTACATTTATCAGCATTGAAACTCATTTGCCAAATTTGGGCCCAACATGACAACTTACCTAGATTGTGTTGCATGTCGTCAACTTGTTCTTTTGAGAGTACGCTATTTGCAATTTTTGTATCGTCAGCAAATTCTGAGATTGTACAGGTGAGACCCTCCTCTATGTCGTTGATGTAAATTAGAAAGAGAATTGGTCCTAGTACCGATCCCTTGGGTACCCCGCTACTTACATTGGTCCATTTAGATGCCTAACCGTTTATTACTACTCTTTGCTTTCTGTCACTGAGCCAATTTTCTATCCATTTCAACACACCGTTTTGTATTCCATGCACTTTTAGTTTTAGCTGTAAACGTTTGTGGGGAACTTTGTCAAAGGCCTTTTGTAAATCAAGGAATATAATATCTACAGCATTACTCTCATCGGTTGAGGATATCGTGAAAGAAGTCTAAGAGGTTTGTTAAACAGGAACGTTTTTTACGAAAGCCGTGTTGAGTATCTTTAAGTATGTTATTTTCCTATAAGTGATTTACGAGTCTGTCTCTTATGAGTGTTTTTACCATTTTACATACAACTGAGGTTAAGCTAATTGGACGATAGTTACTGGGTAGGGATTTGCTGCCTTTTTTTAATACCGGTGTTACGTTGGCTAGCTTCCACTGATCAGGCATAGTTGCAGACTGCAAGGATTTATTGAATAGCAGTGTCAGTGGTTTGGAGAGCTCATCCTTAGCTTCCTTTAGAACTCTAGGTGTGATTGTATCAGGTCCAGGCGTTTTATTTACCTTGAGGTTATCTAAACAATGCAATACTTCTCTCTCTGTAACGGTGATATTGCTTAGAACATCTGAATTATCAATCTGAATTGGCGATGGTGTAGGGATATCACTGAGGTCTTGTGTTATAAAAACTGATGCAAAGAAGGTATTGAGGGCATTACTCATTTGTTCTTCGTCTTTGGTGTATTCTCCATTTTCATCGACTAACGGTCCAACAGTTGAAGTAACTACTTTTTTCTTTCTGATATTACTATAGAATTCTTTTGGGTTTGTTTTACTTTGATTCGCAACATGTAACTCCAGGGTCTTTTTACTTTGCTTAATTAACTTTTTGGCTTTGCGTCGTAGCTCTACAAATTTCACCCGTTCTTCGTCATTTTGTGAGGATTTTAATCTATCATTAGCAAACTTTTTAGCAAGCAGACAGTTTGAAATATCTTTATTCCACCATTTGGGCTTATTATTATGGCCTGTACGCCGTATTTTCGATGGTATGCAGTCTTGCACTGCTTTTAAGTAAATGGTTTCGAATAATTCCCAGGATGTATTTATGTCGTTTTTGTTAATTAAAAAGCTCGAGTGAGTTTCTTTAAACATAGCTCTAAGTTTATGAAAGTTTGCTTTCATGAAATTAGGGACTTTTTCGATGCTGCTATTTGGTTCGTTACTAGTAAAATTTAAAGTGAAAGTTATTGTACGATGGTCACTGTTACTGAATTCATCACCAACATTTAAATTCTCTATTAATTCTTCGTTTGTTGCAAGTACAAGGTCAAGATCGTTATTACCACGGGTCGGCGATCAAACAAATTGATAGAGTGAAGTCTCTTGCAAGTTTGCAAGCAAGTCATGTCCGGAGTGTGAAGTAAGAGTATCGCCCCACTTGGTCACAGGTAAATTAATGTCGCCAAAAATTACGGTATCTAGTGAGTTACTTACATCCGCAATTTGTTCGTAAATTTCTCTGTCAGTTTGCACTGATTGAGCTGGAGGTCTGTATATTAACCCTCTCGCCTCTGGTAACTTAATTATATTGTATATGGTGAGCCCTTCTCTAATTTGCCATGAAAAACCAGGCTGGGCGAGTTTTCGAAACCTTATGTTTTTCTGTATTTTCATCCACCAGAATGATTTTTATTGTGATGTATCATATGTCAATGAAAAGAGGAATAACTATAATACATTATAAAAAAAAAAAAAATTGTAAAAAAAATCGCAATATGAAAGTGTAAACGACTCCGGAATAAAAGTTTTTCCCGGGCAATTGTCTTCACACCGTCGTATCTCGAAATTGTGAGTGATGACCATATATTTTTATTTGCTCAAATAATAGTATTTTGTCTCCTCTTTGCAAATCTGAAAACAGAAATTGTCTATCTTCAAAAATTCTCAAGCAGTGACCGAAAACAAGAAAAGTATGACTTTGCATGATATGGTTTAAAACATTTGCAAATTATTTCGTTGTTACGATGTCTATGGTTCTCAATTTAGGCTGTATGAATACGGCAGATAATGCTGAAGAGAATAAAAAAATATAGAAGTACCTACGACAAATACTTTTTGCTCTATGAATATTTGAAATGAAGAGCCAAAATGCGAATATTTACGCTTCACTCGTCTCCGTTCCGCCGACGCTAGCCGGGTTCCGAGCTGTTCCCCACCTCGGCGTTGCATAATTTGCTCGGATACGTATATAACTGTTTATATCACCGTAATCAGGAAATTATGCTCTTTCTAATGGTGAAAACCAAAATAATATAGCATAATTGGTTCGCGAGCTATGCGCAATTGTTTCCATGCACTGTTATTGTTATGTAAATATATGAGAATGTTTATACAGTTGTATATCTTTGCCACAATATACAACACTTTTATATAATTTCCCTTGCCAATAATTGTATAATGTTCATAGAACACATGTCAGTCATGAAGGTTGTCAAATTTACTTACCTGGTAGGGCCACAACCCTTTCCAACGAGAAGGGAAATGGCTCCTGGGTTGACAGTGAAAAAACAAAACAAGAAAGCCAGGTTATCTTCAAGTAATAAATTCAGAAATAAATTCTATTGTACACACAAATAAAGTAATATATAAATATATAAATATATATATATATATATATACAAGGTGTTCTACAAAATATAATGAATGGTAACAAAAATGTGTGTATGTGTGTGTGGGTATCTATATATATATATATAAAATAAATAAAATAAAAATATAAATAAAATAAAATAAATAAAATAAAATAAATAAAAACAATAATAAATCAAATAAATATATATATAAATAACATAAAAATATAATAATAATATAAATACTCGATTATGGGCCTTGGGCTTGCTCGGGACCTTGGGGCTGATCCGCTAGACACCCTGGGGAATAGGAATAAAAACAAATACATAATTATGCAGTATATATATATATATATAAAATAAATAAAATAAACACATAAATAAAATAAAATAAATAAAATAAAATAAATAAAAACAATAATAAATCAAATAAATAAATATTTAAATAAAATACAAAATATAATAATAATATAAATACTCGATTATGGGCCTTGGGCTTGCTCGGGACCTTGGGGCTGTTATATACTGTATAGAGTCTGACATACGGAGCCCTGTATGTTTATTTAAGAGTTAGAATTAAGAGTTGAAGGAGTGCCGAATTACCCAGGCGGCGAAGCAGACCAGCGAGCGAACCAGCGAGTGGGAAACCAGCTCGTCTGCATACCAGCAAACAAGCCTTCACACCTGCGTGCGTCATATGGGGACCCTGCAAACTGCTTCGATGACCCGACGCTATGACGATGATCGACGCCATGAGACTCCATTGGACCACGCACCTGTTACGCAACTAGAGGAGCTGTGATTGGGGCGCGCACCATCCCCCGCCTCCTGATTCGTTCCTACACCATCATTGCATAGTATATAAGACCCGAGTAGTGGGCATTCAAATCAGTCTCATTTGGAGTTGGGAAGGTGAACTTGCAGCTGGAGGAAGACGGGGTGAAGTATTATAATGGGATTGTGACTGTCAGTCAGATTATATAAGGTGTGTTAAGTGTGTTCGGTGTAAACACTTACGTTATGTTGGTTAGTGAGATATGTGATTGGGAATTAACGTTAACGCTACTATTATGTACTTAACTATTTTAGTTGACTGACTTGTGGACTAAAGCAACTCTTTAAGTAATTGGGTTATGATAAAAGTAATACTATTGATTTATATTAATACTTGCGAGTTCTTTAATTTTCTTTTAATTAAGCTTACATTGCTGGTAAGAACAAGAACGGTGATACTATTGTCTCATATTAGTAATATCGCCTTAGACTAACATGGCTGTTTTAATGTTACTTCAAAGGAGTACAAAGGAAATCAAGCAACAACAGATCTAGTGACCCTTCTAGGCTGCTTGTCCTCCAAAACACTGAGGATCAAGTGTCCAAACAGTGGTTTAGAGTTGGTAAGGGAACATTGGAAAGGGAACTACTGCCCTGCCACTAACGTGGCAGGACTAGGAAGTTAGTAGGGGACATAAGGGTTAGTAACTGAGGGGAGGATAAAGTTATTCATTTACAAACGCAGTCAGTCGCGGGTTTGATGCGAGATATTTGTCTAGGCGGAATTTAAATGAATCAACGGTGCTGCAGTCTATAGCGTCTCGGGGAAGCCCATTCCACAAGTTGACAACTCGATTGAAGAAGAAATTCTTAGATTCGTGCGAGTTAAAAGATTTACCAATAATTTTGCAACCGTTTCCCCGCGTGTAATTAGATTGGTCGATAGTGAAGTACTTACTACAGTTCATATTGTCGATGCCTTTGATGATTTTGAACACTTGAATTAAGTCGCCTCTTAATCTGCGCTGGGTTAAAGGAAATAGATTTAATTCTCTAAGACGCTCTTCGTATGGCTTGTTCTTTAGGCTAGGTATCATTTTGGTAACTCTACGTTGAACTCGTTCTAGCTTGTTTATATCTTTTTGGTAATAAGGGCACCAGGATTGAACGCAGTATTCCAGAAGAGGGCGGACTAAGGAATTGTAAAGGGTTAGGATAACTTCTTTGGATTTATGCTCAAACTTCTAGTGATTTCCTAAGCTGAAGAAAATTAATTTAGCTTCAAAATATTATTTTTGCTTTTCATATTATTTGAGTGAGACCTGAATCGAATCTATGAAGCGATCCTGTAACTTAATTTACTCATAATCAAACCTCAATGTTACGTGGTTAAGAAATACATTTATCTAATTATTAAATATATATCTAACTTTTTATGTGACTTTGATATTAATCCTGATAATAATAATATAATACTATTAACGTAAGACAATATCCAAGAATAATAACTACATTAAATATAAATAAAAGGACATGATATAAGAAAACTATCTATTAATTTAAAAAAGGGTAAGAGACAGAAATATTCTTACCTTAATATTTATCTTTCAAGACTTGATATATAATTAATAGTCCTTCTTTAGATATAACTTATTCGGTTCATAACCATAGCCTACTAAGCTTCGGTTAAATAATAATTCTTTATAAATACTATCTATCTATCTATCTATTGCCTGACGCCGTGATCCCCGAAGGGGTGGCCACGAACGAACCGCCCCCATGCACCTCTGTCCCCAGTCAGTTGATGCCCCTCCCCCCAACCAGCACCGCCTTCGTTCATGGAGTTCCTCACTCCATCCTTCCACCTATTCGGTCTACCTCTCCCCCTCTGTCCCTCCACCTCGCTCTCGTACACCCTCTTAGTCATTCTCTCGCTTTCCATACGTTCCATATGGCCGAACCATCTCAAGTTGTTCCTTTTCACACTTTCCAGCACATCTACCTCCACACCACACCTCCTTCTTATTTCCTCATTAGTCTGTCTATCCCTCCATGTAACTCCGCACGCACTCCTTAAGTAATTCATTTCCACTGCTCTCACTCTTGGTCTGAGTCTCTCAACCAACGTCCATGCTTCGCTTCCGTAAGTCAGTGTCGGGATTACCACACTGTCATGCAAGGACTTCTTCACTTCCATACTGACCACCCTATTTCTTGTTACTGCTTTTAGCGTTCCTACAACCCTCTTCCCCTGTTGTACCCTCTCCCGCACCTCTTCATCCATAGTCCCATCTTCACTCAACACTGCCCAGATACTTAAAAGAGTTGATGATCTCCATAGCCTGACCGTTCAGCTTCACCTCACACTCTGTGACTTCACCCCTTTCGAAGACCATAACCTTGCTCTTCCCCGTATTTACCTTCAAATTCCGTTTTTCGCACACTGTTCCAAACTCATTTACCAGACCCTGCAACTCCCATTCATTATCACTCATCAGAATTGTATCATCCGCAAACAGCAGTATAGGTAGCTTCCACTCAATTCCCTCCCTTTTCAGCGATACACCAACATCCACTGCTTTTGATAGTATTTCTTTCATAACTCCATCATAACTCCATCCATATTACTTTATAAATACTACATGACTTTAATTAGTTTTAGTATTTTTCCATAATTAAAGAGTATCAGTCAATAAAGGATACCAAGTCCTAAGATCCAAAAGGAAAGGAAGCAACAACAGGAAATAATTGTATTAGATTTTACTTTCGGTTTGCCTTCAGCTGACTGATACCTTAATATATATCTCTGTGCTATCTAGATTCATCAAGTTAACCACTTGAGGATCAAGATACGTAACAGAAGAGTGGCAACCTTGCCAGGATTCGTTTCATACAGTTTCACTCAGTTTCATTCCCGTTTCACTACTTACAAATCAAATATTAATCATGCCTCATCTAATTAGTGACGAAGATGCTCGAGTTTTCATAGAATCAGAACCCATAGCCCCTGATATTGACCGTCTGTCAAAATCCGAACTGAAAGTGCTTGCCTCACATCTCCAGTTAACTGTCTCAAACATGTCCAAAGTAGAGGTGGCTCAGACCATAAAAACCCACCTGTTCCCTGTAGAAGGCGGGGAGGGAGACAGAGCAGTTGGTGGGATCCCGAGTAAACCTAGCCAACTTGATGAACAATTACTACCTGGTTTGGCCGGTGATCAATTATTCGAACTAGAATTAGCCAGAATAAAATATTGTACGGCTCAACTAAATATCAATACAAATGCTCCCTTAATTGCTCCCCCTCTGGGATTGACTATGACCAGTGTCATTCCACCTTTCACTGAGGATAATGTGCAGGATTTCTTTGTTTTGTTTGAAGAAGTTGCTGGACGTATGAGGTGGACAAGAGATCAATGGCCTTTTATGTTACAAACCGTTTTGACAGGGCAGGCTCGAGCCACGTATTTGTCAGAAGTAGCAGAGGTTAGGCAGGATTATGACAATCTCAAAGAAGCTATCCTAAAAACCTATCAATTCCAGCCTGAGGCTTACAGGCAATCTTTCCGTAAAAAAACAGAAGAAAGTAGAAGAAACCCATAAGGTATTTGCCAGGACCATGACTAAAACTTTCAATCATTGGGTCAAGAGTAAGAAAGTCACAAGCTACAACGATCTGAAGGAGTTGGTCCTGTTAGAAAATGTCCTATGGAAAATTGATTCTTCTGTAGCCTATCATTTAAGGGGGAAAAAGGTAGATTGTCTTGCTGACGCCGCTAACATGGCTGACACATACGTGCTCAACAACAAATTTCGTGGAAAGAAGCCCTACGATAATTCTAGTTCTAATTCTAAGTATCCCAATCACAAATCTGACAGACCCATTCACAAGCCTGTAACGTCTTCCTCAGCTAGCCAAAATAGAATTGTTCCTCCAACTAAAAATGCGACTCAGGGCAATGGTAACAGAGGTGGGGCCCAAAGTAATAGTAATGCTCAAAGAGGGAACATTCCCGTATCCCCTAAAGTATGTACTTTTTGTGGCAAGAGAGGCCACTTAGCTTATCAGTGCTGGGCCAAGGAGAGAACCGAGAGATCGGGGCAGACAGTTGCCGCCGTATCTCAAACTCCATATGTGCCTTTAATGCAGGACTCCCGACAGAAAGAGTACCTAGCAGCTAATGTAAATCATCTAGACAGGGGTGTAGTAGCATGCGTGGTGCAACCCACTAGGGTTAAGCCAATAATAATTTCACCATCAGTGCAGGACAGTTACCGTCCCTGTATTTCATCTGGCAACGTGAGATTAAATGGTTGTATGCATGAGGTAAAAATTCTGAGAGACACAGGTTCTACTAGCACCCTCATGGTGAATCCTTATACTGAGTGCCCACCTGGTGAACCAGTTATAATGAGAGGTGCTGGAGGCCAATTTTATGCATACTTGGTAAAAGGCGAAATTGAATGTGAGTTACTACAGGGTGAGGCCACAATAGCTTTGTGTAGGTCCCAAGATATCCCTGTGCCCGGGGTAACACTCCTTTTGGGGAATGATGTAGCAGGTGAGAAGGTCCGACCAGACCCCATTTTGTCACTTTCCCCTGTTAACGAGCCACTAACCGGTGAGCTCGAATAGGGATGCCGACAGTTTTCCCTGTGTGTGCTGTCACACGTTCAATGTCTCAAGTAGCAGTTCCCTCAGACAGAAATGTACCGAATGTAAGAGTTGATGAAAGGGATGATGAGAGTGTGAATGATGCTCCAACTGTGCCTGATGTGACTGAGGTGGATTTATCTGACACCTTTATGGCTCATCTTGACCCTAACGATGACCATGAAACCCCTCCAAATTGTCCTAGTGGCCTGGTAGAGCTACAGAAAGATGATAGAGAATGCAAGGAGTTAGCTGCCAGGGCTGTGAGTGAAGAGGAATGTGAGAAGGAGGGTGGTGAATGTTTCTACCTCAAAGGAGGAGTATTGTGGCATAAATGGAGACAGCCACACAGACCAATCGATGACGGGGCCTGGGACGTCCATCAAGTAGTAGTCCCCAAACCTTGTCGTAGAGATATCTTGGAAATGGCACATTGTATACCATTGGCAGGACACCTAGGTGTGAGAAAAACTCTAGACAGAATCAGAGCCCACTTTCACTGGCCAGGAATGCGTGCAGATGTAGTGGAGTTTTGTAGATTAGTGTCACACTTGCCAGATGACAGGAAAACCCAATCAGAAGGTGCCTGTACATCCTCTGGTGCCCTTGCCCGTCTTCGAGAATCCTTTTACTCGGGTGGTAGTGGACATTGTAGGCCCATTGCCTAAGACTTCCCAAGGTAACAATTATTTATTAACTATTATGGACATGGCAACTCGCTACCCAGAGGCTATACCCTTAAGGACTACCTCTGCTCCAACTGTCATGAAGGAACTGCTCAAATACTTCACCAGAATGGGTTTCCCCCATGAGGTGCAAAGTGATCAAGGAACTATTTTTACCTCTAACATTTTTCAGCAGTCCCTGAAGGAGTTGGGTATCGAGCATGTTAAGTCGAGCACCTACCACCCAGAGAGTCAAGGGGTTCTCGAACGGTATCATCAAACATTGAAAGGAATGTTGCGTAAATATTGTACAGAGACCGGAGTTGAGTGGGATAAGGGGGTACCTTTTCTTTTATTTGCTACTCGTGAGGTTCCAACTGAATCCCTGGGTTTTTCCCCTAATGAGCTAGTTTTCGGTCACCAGGTAAGAGGTCCTTTGCAACTATTGCAGGATAACCTAGTTGGCCAGGAGGGGAACCAAACCCTCCTCAAGTATGTTTCAGATTTCAAAACCCGGCTGAGATCCTCATGTGAGTTTGCAGCTCAAAACTTGACAGTGGCTAAAAGCTTCATGAAGAACTGGTATGACAGAAAAGCCCGTGAGAGGGAGTTTCAGCCCGGTGATGAGGTTTTGGTCCTGCTCCCCCTTTTTGGCCAACCTTTATCTGCCAAGTTCAGGGGCCCATATAAGATCATTCAGAGGGTGAGCATTACAGATTATCTAGTAACTACCCCAGACAGGAGAAAGCCCACGCAAGTATTCCATATAAATATGTTGAAACCCTACCATAGGTCCCCTAATTCCTCTCTTCCAGATTCTCCCACTGTGGCAGTGAATGTCAGGACCTGTGGACAGCCTGGTGCGGACGAAGTCTTCAGTTCTCTTACTGACCCGCAACAGACTGTTCCAGAGCCTGAAGGTATCCATGCAGACTTTGACTTGTCATGTAGCCTATCCAACTTTAAGTATAACTCAGTAGCTTGGGGGGAATTACCATCTAAACTATGTCATCTTCCCTCTGATCAAGCAAACCAACTAATCTCTGTTTTATCTCAGTCTCCCAGTGTGTTCGGTGATACTCCAGGGCTCACTTCTTTGGCCGTGCACGACATCGACGTAGGGGATGCAACTCCCATTAAACTATCCCCCTACCGTGTCTCACCACAACGCAGGAGTATATTGCAGGTCGAGCTTGACTTCATGTTGTCAAACGAGCTGATCACAAGGGCCTTAAGCCAGTGGAGTAGTCCGGTCATACTTGTGCCAAAGCCAGACGGGAGCCATAGGTTATGTATGGAGTATAGGCAAGTTAATGCTGTCACAAAGAATGATACCTACCCACTGCCACGGATCGACGACTGTATTGACCAGATTGGTACAGCCACCTATATCAGCAAGATTGACTTAATGAAGGGATATTGGCAAGTAGCTCTCACCCCTAGAGCGAGGGAAATATCATGCTTTGTAGTCAATAATCAAGCCTTCTGCTGTAACGTAATGCCCTATGGCTTGAAAAACATTCCAGCGCCTCATGAATTTGGTGACTGAAGGGGTACCTGGATGCGTTGTCTACATCGATGATATTCTTATCTTTTCACAGTCATGGGAGGAGCATCTTTACCAACTTAGATTGCTGTTCTTAAATCTTGCTGATGCCAATCTGGTGGTTAATCTTAAGAAATGCACCTTTCTAAAGAGTACGGTCCAGTAACTAGGATATATGGTAGGTCAGGGGCAGGTTGCACCTCCTCAAGCAAAGGTAGAGTCTATTCTAGAATTCCCAACTCCTAGCACTAAGAAACATATCCAAAGGTACCTAGGAATGATTGGTTATTATAGGCGTTTCATCTTAAACTTTTCTATGTTAACATCTCCCCTGACAGATCTTCTCCGTAAGGATGTGAAGATTGAGTGGTCCTCCGAATGTGAGGAGGCCTTTAATGCTACCAAATATATTTTATCAAATTATCCTGTACTCCGAGCTCCTGATTTTAACAGATCTCTTTCCCTAGCAGTGGATGCGAGCAATACCGGGGTTGGTGCAGTATTGCTACAGGAAGACGACTGTGAAGTATTGCATCCTGTATGCTATTTTAGTAAAAAAATAAATTCTGCTCAACGTATCTATTCAGTCATTGAGAAGGAACTGTTAGCATTAATTTTATCCCTTCAATTCTTTGCTGTCTATGTGCAATTTGCCTCTGGTACCATCACTGTGTATACTGACCATCACCCCTTAAATTTTTTGCATAAGTTCCAAAATAAAAACCAACGACTGACCAGATGGAGTTTGTTGCTGCAGGAATACCCCCTGGATGTTAAACATATTAAGGGGGTCCAGAACGTGCTAGCCGATTGTCTATCACGTATCGATTAAAGAAAGCATTTAGCAGGTTGGCCTCATACAGCAGTAAGATTAACTTAATGAGAGGATTTTGGCAATTAGCACTCCCTTGTAGCGAGGTCAATATCATGCTTTAGTAGTGCGCTTTCAAGCCTTCAGCTGTGAGATGCCTTGCAGTTCGAATAACGCTCCAGCTACGTTCCGGCTATGTTCTGATGTGGTACCTGGAGACGTTGCCTACTTTGGGTGATATCCTTATTATATCCTCATTATAATCTTGCTGTTGCCAATCTGGTAGTGAATCTATTTATGTATTATGTTTAATATTATGTACTATACTCCTTAAACTCTTTTCTAGGGGGGAGGTCTGACATACGGAGCCCTGTATGTTTATTTAAGAGTTAGAATTAAGAGTTGAAGGAATGCCGAATTACCCAGGCGGCGAAGCAGACCAGCAAGCGAACCAGCGAGTGGGAAACCAGCTCGTCTGCATACCAGCAAACAAGCCTTCACACCTGCGTGCGTCATATGGGGACCCTGCAAACTACTTCGATGACCCGACGCTATGACGATGATCGACACCATGAGACTCCATTGGACAACGCACATGTTACGCAACTAGAGCTGTGATTGGGGCGCACACCATCCCCCGCCTCCTGATTCGTTCCTACACCATCATTGCATAGTATATAAGACCCGAGTAGTGGGCATTCAAATCAGTCTCATTTGGAGTTGGGAAGGTGAACTTGCAGCTGGAGGAAGACGGGGTGAAGTATTATAATGGGATTGTGACTGTCAGTCAGATTATATAAGTGTGTGTTAAGTGTGTTCGGTGTAAACACTTACGTTATGTTGGTTAGTGAGATATGTGATTGGAAATTAACGTTAATGCTAATATTATGTACTTAACTATTTTAGTTGACTGACTTGTGGACTAAAGCAACTCTTCAAGTAATTGGGTTATGATAAAAGTAATACTATTGTTTTATATTAATACTTGCGAGTTCTTTAATTTTCTATTAATTAAGCTTACATTGCTGGTAAGAACAAGAACGGTGATACTATTGTCTCATGTTGTTGGAAGGAACATAATAATTAGTAATATCGCCTTAGACTAACATGGCTGTTTTAAGGTTACTTCTAGTGATTTCCTAAGCTGAAGAAAATTAATTTAGCTTCAAAATATTATTTTTGCTTTTCATATTATTTGAGTCAGACCTGAATCGAATCTATGAAGCGATCCTGTAACTTAATTTACTCATAATCAAACCTCAATGTTACGTGGTTAACCCGTGGAGCCCCGGCTAGTTTTGTAATGTTTGTTCACCAGAACCCGGCCGGTTTTCAAAAAATGGTTTTATTCCAGAAACAATAGCGAATTGGTTAGGAATGAAGGAAAAACCACGAAAAACCGCTCAAAAAGCTTAAATAATGGTCCTACAGAGCCCCCGAAAACGTATTTTACAAGAGTAAAAAATTGAAGGCAATTACCCCAAAAAACCAGGTTATTGCGTGCTCACGCGCACGCACGTGGACTTTGAGAGTTTTAAACCATTGGCACGGTTGCGTGGGATACGTACACAGTTCCCATACAAATCTGAGCCCTCTTGAGTGGCTACACCTGAGGTTACGGTCGGCGAAATTAGGGTGACTCGTCAGACGCGTCTCTGGAGCTGTGCGTTACATACATCGCCGACGCGTCAGACGCGTCGCTGGGGCTGTACGGGTTAAGAAATACGTTTATCTAATTACTAAATATATATCTAACTTTTTATGTGACTTTGATATTAATCCTGATAATAATAATATAATACTAGTAACGGAAGACAAGAACCAAGAATAATAACTACATTAAATATAAATAAAAGGACATGATATAAGAAAACTATCTATTCATTTAAAAAAGGGTAGGAGACAGAAATATTCTTACCTTAATATTTATCTTTCAAGACTTGATATATAATTAATAGTCCTTCTTTAGATATAACTTATTCGGTTCATAACCATAGCCTACTAAGCTTCGGTTAAATAATAATTCTTTATAAATACTACATGACTTTAATTAGTTTCGGTATTTTTTCATAATTAAAGAGTATCAGTCAATAAAGGATACCAAGTCCTAAGATCCAAAAGGAAAGGAAGCAACAACAGAAAATAATGTTATTAGATTTTACTTTCGTTTTGCCTTCAGCTGACTGATACCTTAATATATATCTCTGTGCTATCTAGATTCATCAAGTTAACCACTTGAGGATCAAGATACGTTACAATATATATATAATACATATATAATAATATACTGTAATATAAATAAAATTCCGTAGAGTACTTACCATACTTCCTGTAAGCATTCCTGTGACATCTTCGTGATTATAATGTATTTATTTCATAGGCAGTATTTATTGATAAATATATTTGTCTTTCAAGCCAAAAATAGTGTAAAGTCATCAATGATACCTAGACAAAACTGCATCAATACTCAAGGGGTTGACCAAGATTCAATCCCCTCAGTCACCAAATGTCACAAGTAACATCTTATATACATATATAATTCGAATTATTCACTAAACACTTTCACTGAGTAGATGAAATAATCCATAATTGCCTGCCTATAGCTAGGCATGGTGGGCCAGAGGGAGGGAGCCAAGAATTTAAAGGGCCGGGACCCTGCCTCACAGTCTGGGCGCCGGGAAACTACTGACTTAACAAAGGCCCTGGCTCCTTAGAGAGGGACGCTATGGGGTTGCTAGATACTTCCTTTTGTAACTTTCTAATACCTAACTTACCAGTCCAGATTGCGTCAAAATCGAGTCATAAACTTATTTTTGGCGAATATTTCTAACTTACAGGTGGCATTATGACGCGATTGCGTCGTACGGGCACTCTTGGGCTGGTGGCGTTATGACGCGATCGCGTCCTAAGAATGCGAGAGGGTTAATGCAAGTATTATTTTTGTACCTTTATTATTCTTTATTAGCACAAAAGATATGTCGACGTTCACAATTTGAGGTTTTGACAAGAGTGTCGGGTTAAGAGTTTCTTTGGGTTCCATGTCATCTCAACCAGTAGACCATTTCAACCAGTAGCTCTCAACCAGTGCCAAATCAATCAAGACCAACCAAACCAGTGCCAAAATATAGTACTAACCTAACCTAACCTAACCTAACCATATTGGTTGACTTGCTACTGGTTGAAATGGTCTACTGGTTGAGTTGTCCGGTCACCCTTTCTTTGATATAAAGTAAAACGCCACCTCCATTTCTATTTATTCGGCTTTTCTCAAACATTACACAACCGGGAAGTGAATACTCTGCTAAAAAGTCTCTATCTTCTGTATTGAGCCAAGATTCTGTTATGCCAATTACGTCATAATTTTCTGTAGTCACTAGTTCCTCTAAATCTGAAAATGTATTGCGTATGCTACGAGCGTTTGCATAGAAAACCTTTAAAGTTGCGGTTTTAGAACTCACAGAATGCTCTTTATTCAAATTTTTGGTTCTGGTCGGATCTACATTTACATTCATGGCTGTCCTCAGTCCTCGGTCGTTATCCCTGGCGGTTTTGAATTTGGGTCATGTTGGTGGAGCTTTATCCAAATTCGTGGATTTTGACGGATTAACACTTATTTCCTTCGCAGGTTGCCGTCCTCGCTGTCTTCGGTCCTCCTTCCTGGTTGTTCTGTGCTGAGTTGATTTCTCCTCCGAAAATCCTTCACCACATCGTTGAGAAGACGCCCAAAACTTGCTGCTCCCACCTGGTTCAGATGAACTCCATCGTCCGAAAACAAATAGTCATCATAGTAGAAATTGTCCCAGGTGTCGACGAATCCCACGTTCTCCTTCCTGCAGAGGTTTGCTAGACAACAATTTGTGCTGGTGGCTATGTTGTAAAATCGGCTCTCTACACCGAGCCGGGGGACGATTCCTGAGACGATGATCCTGGATGACTTCTCCTTAAACGACTTGATCAGCTGCTGGTACTTTAAAAGCAAATCTTCCGACCGGGTTCGCTGTACATCGTTGGATCCAACGTGGATGACGTACATTGTATTAGCAGGGGCCAGCTTTGATACTTCGTCAAGTGCAGCAACTACGTCGTCCACACCACCACCAGGGATACAAACACGCGTCCCGGTCTTAGCTGCCCTGGCGCAAAATTCTGTGAGCTGACCACGTATCTTCGAGTCTCCCACGAGCCGGAATTCTTCTGTTTCCTCTTCGTCATATGAGTCTGTGAGTATCTGGAAACTGTTTTGACACTCGGTAATCAGTATGGTTTTCCTGGTCTTGGGGCAAACGTGGTTCCTCATGACACGGAAGTTGTCTTGAGGGGGAAAAGAGTCACTATTTGTTTCTTGAGTATCGGAACCATCTGCTGAAGTGGCTACTGTAGGCGTTGGATTGTTGGCAGTTGACGTTGGGGTGTTGGTGGCTGCTGGAGTTGAAGCAGTGACAATTGAAGTTTGTGGTACTCCAACGTTGAGTGTTACAAACTCTTGGAGTGATTCCAGCTTCATGGTGAGGATGTTGATCTTGTTGTAGGCTTCATCTAGTTTCACTGTCAAATTCTCTCATTGCTGGCAGAGCCGGCAGACTTGAAGATTGACAGTAGCAAACATGGACTCACCAAACCTACCGGCTCAGTTCGTACAAGTGCGAGACATGGTGACAGTCACTTTCTTCATATCACTTCACTCACTTAAAAAAACACTTCACTCACTTTAAAAACACTTTACTCACTTCAGGTCGCTTCACTTACTTAAATAGGCTAAACTGGGAAAACAAAAAAATTTATATACGCACAAATAGGTTATCAGGTGATAGTCTAACCGAAAATAAAAAAACTGAAATGTTTAATTTAAATATGCAGTGATAGCCGAACCGAAAATAATGTTGTCTTTATTTAAACAGAAATAGGCCACCAGGGGTGATAGCCTAGCCTAACCGAAAACAAAAATAACCGAAGACAAAAATTATGAAATAAGCAGAAATAGGCCACCAGCGGTGATAGCCTAATCAAAAATTTAAAAAATTAAATATGCAGAAATAGGCCACCAGTGGTGATAGCCTAGCCTAACCGAAAACAAAAATAACCGAAAACAAAAATTATGAAATACGCAGAAGAGGGAGGGGATTAATAAAGGGTACAGCATGTTGGAGAGAAGAGATAAAAATAACTGTGGAAGACAAGAAGAAAACGTATAGAGAATGGTTGGAAAGTAGAGGGAATGAAGATTTGGAGAGACAGAAAAGAGCGAGGTACTTGGAGAAAAAGAGAGTGGTGAAGAGAGAAGTGAAGGAAAGTAAGAGAAGAATAGATGAGGAATTCGGAAGGAATCTGAGTGTGAAATGGAGGGAGTGTAAGAAACTGTTCTGGAAAACAGTCAAGAAAGTTAGGGAAGGTAACAAGGGAAACAATAAGGGTGTGAAAGATAAGAATGGGCAAATGATAGCCGAGAAGCAAGAGAGAGTTGAAAGATGGAGGGTGTAATTCAACAAATTGCTGAATGTAAGGAATGAAGTGCCAGCAAACATAGTTGGATGGGGTATGGGAGGGAGAAGAAGAGAAGTAGTGGAGGAGGAGGTAAGGATCAGGAGGTCAGAAGTGTGTGAAGTCATGAAAAGAGTGAAGTTGGCGTAAGCATCAGGAATAGATGTAGTGTGTGGGGAAATGCTGAGGTATGGTGGTGAGATAGTGATCGAATGGGTATGGAAAATGTGCAAGCTAGCATGGGAGAAGGGGAGAGCACCTGATGACTGCAAGATAGGAATAATAGTCCCTAAGGGGAAAGAGGAGTGTGTGGTAACGACCGAGGAATAATTTATGTCTTCTAAGCGTAGTAGGGAAGGTGTGCAGTAGGGTAGTAATTGAGAGAGTGAGAGCGAGAATGGAGAAATGAATAGGTGACGAGCAGGGTGGGTTTAGGAAGGGAAGAGGATGTGTAGATCAGATTTTTGCCCTGAAATATTTTGTGAAGAAATATCTGGAGAAGCAACAGAAGCTTTATGTTGCCTTCATGAACTTGGAGAAGGCCTATGACAGAGTGGATAGAGAAGGTATGTGGAAAGTACTTAGAATATACGGAGTATGTGAAGAGCATGTATGAGGATGCAAAGGTGGCAGTATGAGTGGAGAATGAGCAGAACAAGTTTTTTTATCTGAATGTTGGGTTGACACAGGGGTGTGTGATGTCCCTGTGGTTGTTTACTGTATATATGAATGGAGTCATGAAAGAAATACAAGGAAGAGCAGTGGATATTTGTGTATCGCTGATAAGGGAGGGAAACGAGTGGAAGCTACCTGTACTGCTGTTTGCTGATGATACAGTTCTGATAAACGATACTGAATGGGAGTTGCAGGGTATGGTAAATATGTTTGAAAGAATGTGCGAACAACGAAATCTGAAGGTAAATGCGGGGACGAGCAAGGTTATGGTCTTCGAAATGGGTGAAGCCACAGAGTGTGAAGTGAAGTTGAACGGTCAGGCTATGGAGATTGTCAGCTCATTTAAGTATCTGGGCAGTGTGCTGAGTAAGTATGGGAGTATGGATGAAGAAGTGCGGGAGAGGGTGCAACAGGGGAAGAGGGTTGTAGGAACGCTGAAAGCAGTAACAAGAAAGAGGGTGGTCAGCATGGAAGTGAAGAAGTCCTTGCATGACAGTGTGGTAATCCCGAGACTGACTTACGGAAGCAAAGCATGGACGTTGGTGGAGAGACTCTGACCAATAGTGAGAGGGGTGGAAATGAGTTACTTAAGAGGTGCGTGTGGAGTTACATGGAGGGATAGACAGAAGAATGAGGAAGTAAGAGGGAGGTGTGGTGTGGAGGTAGATGTGCTGGAAAGTGTGAAAAGGAACACCTTGAGATGGTTCGGCCATATGGAATGTATGGAAAACGAGAGAATGACTAAGAGGATGAACGAGAGCGAAGTGGAAGGACAGAGAGGGAGATTATAAACCGAGAGAGAGGTGGAGTGAAATGGATGGAGTGAATAATATATAATAGTACTTAAGAATTGCTCCTTGGTGCTCGCTCCTGTATTGGCAAAAAAATTCCGTCTATGTACTCATACCTCATGCTTCCCAGTACCCTGGAAAGAAGCAAACATCCATCCAGTTCCTAAAAAAGGTGCCTCTTCAGATCCATCAAACTACAGACCAATAGCTATAACTTCCACTCTTGGTAAAGTCTTTGAAATTATATTAAATAATCACATAATTAAGCATCTTGAGAATAATAAATTAATCAGTGATAGGCAATATGGTTTTAGACGATGTCGATCAACTGCAGACATTCTTTGCCTTCTTATGCATCAAATCAACCAAGCTACAGACCAACATGGTGAAACACATACAATAGCACTGGATATATCAAAGGCATTTGATAGAGACTGGCATCAATCCTTATTGTCGAAGATGTCACACTACGGCCTTGCATCATTAGTTCCACTAATTTCTTCTTATCTTCATAACAGAAAAATACGTGTAATGGTAGATGGCCTTTATTCTCAATTTCACTCAATAAATGATGGTGTTCCCCAGGGATCAGTTTTGGCCCCAACTCTGTTCCTCATTCATATCAATGATCTCATATCTACCACTCATAATCCAATACATTCCTATGCAGATGACTCAACACTCCACAGTTCCTTCACATTTACCAATTCTTTCACCCAACCCGATCTTATAAATTCAAAAATAAGCACTGCAATTTCTCTGAACCAGGACCTTTCTAGAATTGAAGAATGGGGACAAAAGAATCTAGTTTCCTTTAATGCACAGAAAACCAAGTACATTAAATTTTCTAACCGACAGAATCTCACTGACTCCCATATATTTTTTTAATGATGTAAATATTCCCACTTCCCCTAGTATTGACATTCTCGGTGTAACATTAACTACTAACTTGAGCTGGACACATTATGTTAGAAGCATTGCTAAGAATGCCTCTAAAAAACTGGGACTCCTGTACAAAGTTCGAGAATTCTTCACTGACGAGCAGTTGGCCGTAATATATAAAAGTCATGTGCGTTCTCAGATGGATTACTGTTCACCTCTGTGGAGTGGAAGTGGAGTGGTTGCATTGAGGCAGTTGGACAAAATTCAAAATAAAGCTAATAGATTAATCAATAACCCTGCAATCACACAGGACCATCCTACATTATCCATACGAAGAAACGTTGCATCTATCTATCTATCTATTGCCTGACGCCGTGATCCCCGAAGGGGTGGCCACGAACGAACCGCCCCCATGCACCTCTGTCCCCAGTCAGTCGACGCCCCTCCCCCCAACCAGCACCACCTTCGTTCATGTACTTCCTCACTCCATCCTTCCACCTCATATTCGGTCTACCTCTCCCCCTCTGTCCCTCCACCTCGCTCTCATACACCCTCTTAGTCATTCTCTCGCTTTCCATACGTTCCATATGGCCGAACCATCTCAAGTTTTTCCTTTTCACACTTTCCAGCACATCTACCTCCACACCACACCTCCTTCTTACTTCCTCATTAGTCTGTCTATCCCTCCATGTAACTCCACACACACTCCTTAAGTAATTCATTTCCACTGCTCTCACTCTTGGTCTGAGTCTCTCAACCAACGTCCATGCTTCGCTTCCGTAAGTCAGTGTCGGGATTACCACACTGTCATGCAAGGACTTCTTCACTTCCATACTGACCACCCTATTTCTTGTTACTGCTTTTAGCGTTCCTACAACCCTCTTCCCCTGTTGTACCCTCTCCCGCACCTCTTCATCCATAGTCCCATCTTTACTCAACACACTGCCCAGATACTTAAAAGATTTGACGATCTCCATAGCCTGACCGTTCAGCTTCACCTCACACTCTGTGACTTCACCCCTTTCGAAGACCATAACCTTGCTCTTCCCCGTATTTACCTTCAAATTCCGTTTTTCGCACACTGTTCCAAACTCATTTACCAGACCCTGCAACTCCCATTCATTATCACTCATCAGAACTGTATCATCCGCAAACAGCAGTATAGGTAGCTTCCACTCAATTCCCTCCCTTTTCAGCGATACACCAACATCCACTGCTCTTGATAGTATTTCTTTCATAACTCCATCCATATATACAGTACACGGGGACATCACACACCCCGTTTCAAACCAACATTCAGGTCAAAGAACTCGCTCTGCTCACTCTCCACACGTACTGCCGCCTTTGCACCCTCATACATGCTCTTCACTGCTTTCAGCAACTTGCCCTCTACTCCGTATATTCTAAGTACTTTCCACAAACCTTCTCTATCCACTCTGTCATAGGCCTTCTCCAAGTCCATAAAGGCAACATACACCTTTTGTTTCTTCTCCAGATACTTCTCCACAACACAGTTCAGGGTAAAAATCTGATCTACACATCCTCTTCCCTTCCTAAAACCTCCCTGCTCGTCGCCTATCCATTTCTCCGTTCTCACTCTCACTCTCTCAATCACTACCCTACTGTATACCTTCCCTACTACGCTTAGAAGACATATTCCTCGGTGGTTACCACACACTCCTCTTTCCCCTTTGCCCTTATATAGGGGGACTATTATGCCAGTCTTCCAGTCATCGGGTGCACTCCCCTTCTCCCATGCTAGTTTGCACATTTTCCATACCCATTCTATCACTATCTCACCACCATACCTCAACATTTCCCCACACACTCCATCTGTTCCTGGTGCTTTCCCCAATTTCACTCTTTTCATGGCTTCCCACACTTCTGACCTCCTGATCCCCACGTTGCATCCCTTGCATTATTCTACAGATATTTTCACAGCAATTGTTCCGAGGAACTTGCTTCAATTGTGCCGCCTCTCCACATCTTTCCCCGTAGAACTAGGGCAGCTGAGAGCGCCCATGAATTAACACTTTCTCCTCCACAATGCAGAACTTCTGCTTATCAAAATTCATTTATCCCTAGAACTACTACTCTTTGGAATTCACTTCCCTCGAATTGCTTTCCACAAACTTACAATCTACAAATGTTTAAATCCAGTTGTTACAAACATTTTATGAATGGAGGATGCCTTTAGGCACATGGACCTTTTTGTCTTATCTGTGTTTGTCCTTCCTCCGTTCATTGTCTCTTAAAAAAAAAAAATAATAAATAAAAATAAAATGGATAAAGGCGGTGCTGGTTGGGAGGAGGGGCGTCAACTGACTGGGGACAAAGGTGAATGGGGGCGTTTGTTTCGTGGCCACCCCTTCGGGCATCACGGCGTCAGGCAATAGATAGATATATGAATATCCTTGGTTGTCACCTCAAACATTTACGGTGTGACAAGTTATAGAACTATTAGTAAATCACGACCTTTTTGTTTTAATGAAATATTTGTTTTCTCTCTTATGGATCTATAGACTATATTTCACTGACATATGTATTGTAAAAACATTTGATGACCGTTGCATTACATTAAATGCTATGTCCCTTAAGTGCATAATCATACGTTTACAAATATTGTTATTCCCATAAACCTCAGGCCAAATTTCAACCTTGGTAACTAAGGTTGATTAACTAAAGTCGATATCGTATTGCCTTTAGATTTATTTTGTCACATGTTCAGTATGGAGTTCCAACTACTTTCAATCCATATTGAAGTTAGCCTATTTTCATAATGTGGAACGAAAATGAAAGATGGTGTGAAAGAAGTGCACATAAGAGAGAGAGAGAGAGAGAGAGAGAGAGAGAGAGAGAGAGAGAGAGAGAGAGAGATAGAGAAAGAGAGAGAGAGAGAGAGAGCCTATATGATGTAGATTATTGGATGTATGCGGCCTCTGCTTATCACAAGGAACACGCTCAACCCCGCCCCTCCCATTCTATCTCTCAACCCATTCACAGTATTACCCTAGCCAATATTACGTAATTTTCATCATATTCTAGTTACCATTAGACGATTTTCTTTAGTTTTTAATATGCCTCTATGACTCAAATGAGTAAATACGATCTTAATAAACCCTCTGAATAACATAAGTCCTTCTGAAACTGCATAAAATCGTCTAACTTTGGCCACAATGAAAATTAAAAAGACGTCATGGTGCTGAAGTGGTTAATGACTTTAATAACCCACCTAGCGAAACCACTGACCGTAAATAATCTCCCCTTGAAGTACTTAACTGATACTGAACCTTCAACTGTGGCCCAGGATAAAATATTAACCCATTCAGTATTAGTGACGCTCTTTTCATTATATTCTGGTAACTAATAGATGATTTTATTCAGTTTCAAAAAGGCCTCCAGCAATTAACAGGCTTCAAACTGTCTCACCTAACCATTTTTACTGCCACAGATCCTTCTTAAGATGGACTATATCGTATAAATATAGCTAGCAAAAACAAATAAAAAGACATCACTGGCACATAAGGAGTTATCTCACTGAAAACAAATAACACATACCTTCCTCCTCTATCAAGAGGTCAGTATGATCAAAATATAATTCAAAGCATGTTTAAATAGGAACAAGATAGACACACAAATATACCCTCTATTAACCGAAATATAGTGCTGTAATTTGTGTAACAGAATATCCCCTTGATCTTAAAAAATAGACACCAAATTTCCGAATATCATATAGACACAGATATAAATATGACTGCTGCATGCCGACTTTTAAGCCAAATTGAGACCGATGATAGTCACTTAAAAAAATATTGCAACAAACTCTCTATGTTAACGCAACCATAATACTCGGAAACTAAAATCTTCCCCACGTTGACTGGTGTCTTATAACCGGAATTAATTCCAATTCACGTAAAATATTTAATTTAATACAGCAACATTTTCTGAATTTTAAAGAAACCGACAAGCGAAGCAACATATTGGATCTTGTTACCGCTAATAACGAAAACCTAATATCTAAGTTGGACATCGGCGAATATTTATCTACCTCTGATCACAAGCTCATTAGAATCAACATAAATTGACAATACACTTTTGAAAAAATTGAAACGAAGTGATCAGATATAAAAAATGCGAATTTCAACGAACTTAGGAAAGCTCTCCGTGACATGCATATACACCTTAGCAATATTGAGGAGATTAGCAAAGTGTGGGACAAACTTAGCCCAATCACTGCAGCTGACATGCCCATATGTCTTATGTATAAAATAAGTTTGCTGCGGTTGACTTACCATTTGTCGTTTGGTATTACTGAGCAGCCTCCGCTGTTGCCAGACTTAAATTAGAGCTCCAGGTTCACCTCCTGCAAGTCATAGTCTGCATAGACAGTAGGTATGTGTGCTTGCAATAGGTGTTTGGAAGCTGTCATACAAGCACAAACAGGTCCGATGGCGAGTAAGAGACATGAGGGACATCTCGTTAGACAACTTCAAGAGAGCCCTAGATGTCGAACTGCAAAAAGTGCCAGACGAGCCCATCCTCGCAAGGGAGCGAGCTGTCGCTTCAAACAGTCTACTGCACCAAATCACCACCCATAACGAGGGGCGTCGCGCTCCTTGGTGCCGCTAGAAGAGTGGCGAACACATCAAAAGGTAACGAGGTACTAATGTGAAGTTAATTTAATTTTACTGGCCATACTGTCTTCCAAACACTTCATTGATTGGGTAATATCGAGTGGAAAATTACGAAACCAGGTCACCAGCAACATTGTCAAGGCCACAGAGTGCCCACTTGAGTCAGCTAGACTTTAATAGGGAGATTGCAACAAGAATGTTTCAAAGAGCATAGTCTCTCTTTCCTTGCTTCTGAACTATCCACGCTAGGGCGAATTATATTAATTGGAAATTAATTAAAGCACCTCACAGTGTCTGCCACAGTCACTTATAAGACCCCACAGGAAATGGATTAAGGAAATGTTCAAGACTGCAACAGCAAAAACATATTCCCACTATGCTTAAATGAAAACTCGAAAAAGAGCCTCCTTGGTTCAATAGAAATATTAGAATATACCCTTAGGAATAATAATACGAAAATTAACCAGCATGGTAACTCTTTGTGGCAGAGTTAATTCAACAAAAATATAATATTTCATGACAGGCAGAAAGTATTATTATTTTGTGCACTGGAATGCATTCCTATATTCACATTTACCGAGGAGAATGCCAAGTTTGCCTCCCATATCCCAGGGGTACATACTGGCTGCAGCACTCTCGTCTGTTAACTTTCCTGTATGCTCACCATTACCCTTGAGAATTTAGGGGCATTGGGGGAGGGAAGGTCATATACAGAACTTAACTATTTTCACAGTTATAACTATTTGACGTGTTCCTAAACTTATTAATTACCATGCTTGAAGTGATTTTTATATCTTGATAAAATACATTTACACAACACAGGTTCATAAAGGTAACAATGTATTCGGACATATCAAGTTGGCAAGATTGACCGAACCATAAAATAAAGACAAGTTGGCGTGCGTGCTATCAATTTCTGATGAAACTATCTTGCTTTGTAATGATAAATATCCAAAAGCAAGACCAGACGATAAGGGGACTAAACTAAAGGATAATTTTATTGTACCAAACGTTAATATGTATGATAAAATCACTGGTGAAATAGAGTGAAATAATGGTGTACAACTCAGGTGGTGCAAGCCCTTAAGGTTTACAGTCAATGTATGGAGGGTACTTCTCAGAAAGAGAAGGTTTGGTTCTGTAGCAAGTGACTTAAGCAACGAAAAAACAGTTCTAACAAGACAAATAGCAACATAAGACTGTCAACACCTTGAAGCAGGAGGTAAATGTTGCACAGGTCAATTATAGCTACAGAACCACATCTACTCTTGCTGAGGAATATCCTCGAGTCTACACGTTGGCATACAAGTCTTGCACTACAGCACCAGCCAGAGTGTGTACACTGTACAGGCATATTGTGCGCCATTTCATCAGTGATTTTGTCATGTGTATGTGTAACTATAACTAAGTACGCTCAGTAAATATAGTCACCCACACATATGTACAGCCAGGAATAATTATTTATGAAGTTTATAGCTATATATAGTTATAGAAATTAGAAATGCAATAACATAATTTAATAAAATATAATGTAGGTAAAGACCGTACCATTTGTTTGCCATTGCTTTAAATAATATAAGCAAAATGGCGTTGATAAATATAACGCGGGACCATTTGGTATTTTTACCTGAAGTACAAACAAATACAACCACTTAATCGTAAATAATGAGCAACATGAGCATAGACCCTTTTTTTAAGTGCATGAAGGAGATGGAAGGCAAGGCTACCTGTAACAATTGTACCCACAAAAACTGAAAGATTGATAGAGAGCCAAATTCCTGGTACGGTGGAGTCGAAATGTCTGGTCACAAGAGGCTTGAGGCAGTTTAATTTATTGGATGAGGGAAATATAGATCGAGGGAGCGAGATCTTGAGTTTACTTATCGAGTTATTATTGTGATAGCGGTAGGAGAGTGAGCGACATGCAGCGTGTAGAAAGAGAGATTGTAGTGGATTAGCAAGAGGAAGTGAGTTGATAAAATGAAATGCATTTGACTCTACCGTTTCGAGAAGTGCGGTATTGGTGGAACCTCCCCACACATGCGAATAGTTCAGATACATGGGCGCATAGTGACCCTGTACAGAGCAAGAAGCTGTGCTGAGGTAAATAGAATCCACAGAAACGATTTAGCACACCTAACTTCTGGGAAGCTGCTTTAGCAAGAGTGGTAATATGGTCTTTCCAAGAAAGGTTAGAAGAAAAAGAGACACCAAGAATAGTAATAAAAGTCAAAGTATTGATTTGTCTGGTGTTAAAGAGTTAGGGATAGTCGTATGAAAGATTGTGACTGGTAAATAGATGAAGAAATTCGGTTTTGGAAGCATTGCAAGTTCAAAGATTTTCTCTGGCCCAATTATAAATAGTTGATATATCAGAAGATAGGTGTGCTGTAGCCTCATCACATGAGTTTTGGTGTGACTGCTGTGACGCCTCCCGGCGTTAGCAGAATGGTTGTGTGGGGCATTGCAGCTCGCTAGCGCTCGCCAGGATGGGGGGATGGGCTACAGTTGTCCTAGAATGATCTGCTTTATTTAATTAGTGTCGTGTTGCCACAGACAGTCTAGAAATGGTCTTTGTTTTGGTCTGTGACCGCGCCTTGTATTTTATATTCGCTATAATATAAATGTTGCTTGTGTGGGAGGCGAGCAAGAGAGGGTGAGGGAGTACACCTGGCAGCGGGGAGAGCTATGACACGGCTCGCTTGGGCGCTGACGGCGTTGGCGGCCGGGTGGTCAACTAGTCCCTTCCCATCGCGGCCTCGTGTTCTTTACCAGCTCAGAGCTTGCCTGACACACGTATCGCCTACACCCTTTGCAATTCTGTCCCCCATACTCGCCACTTTGCATACTATTTCTCTCTCTCGACTTCTCCTTTCTCATTCTCTACTCTTTATTAAACTCAACATCCCTTCTGGTTTCAGCATAGACGTTCACCGTCGACCAGTCGTATTGTACGCGAAGCTCTCAGATATTTCCATGTATTAGGTTAAGGAGGTATTATGCTTTATTGAGGTTAGAGAGACGGACTTTTCCGTATGTGTCCTCTCTCGGGAAGGTTGTAGACCGGTATATGTCTACCTGGCTAGGTGTTGAGTGATTCTGCTTGGTTATCTAAAGCTAGACTAGGGGTAGGGTTACTGTGTCGTTGTCTCCGATGTGTGCAGTGTTAGCTAAGCCCTGCACGACATCGACAGGTACTGTGGGAGCCTAAGTTGTCTTCGGGTGGATTTACTTTGCGAGCACAGCGCTGTGGTGTGAGAGGGCCATAGCCTATCCCTCACAACATAGTGCTGCCTCTTTGTGTTGACTTCTGAGGGATCGCCAGGATAGAACTAGGTACTAGAGACCTAGATTTATCAAGAGAGCATCCCCGTCATATAACGTAATCTTCATTATACCACCTTCGGACAACGTTAGGCTACGAGCCGCATGCTCACCCATTGTTGCCCTGCCTTGATACCCCAGCAAGACTTTATTAACTGAGCAGACACTGGTTAGAGATAAGCCCCCATTATTATATGTATGCAACATTATTATTCACTGCACTTTTGAGCCGAGGTTGTTGTTGAGTTGCACAACCCTAGTAGGCTGTTGCGTTGTGTCACGAAGCATTTCTTTAGTTGTCGAGTATTACTACCTTTGCGCAGTCTTTATTATTCGCCTGCCTATTATTACTATATGTCCTAGTATTTATTGTGACCCGTATTCTGCATTATAATTGTTCAAGATTCTTTACGAACATCTTCCCAGCATCAGACTTATTTCAGAAGTTTCCAGTTGATGTTGCAGGACTAGCATTGCACTTTCTTTAATACAGGAGTGCCAGTTATTTGAGTATCTACCGTAACGTTAATTAATCACGTTAACTATCTTTTCTTTGTGTAACCTAATCGAGTAATCTTTTACTGTTTGAGAATAGGCTGTTTCATCGAGCGTCAGCCTAGTGTGTGTGCACCAGTTACCGAGTCATAGGATACCTCGTTGTCCAGGCACGACTCAGGGCGGTAATGGTGTTTTGTTTTCCAGTGTTTAAGGCAGGGGTTGGATCTAGTGTTACCGTTGTTGCATTTTGCCATTATCTAGTCCAATGTTGAAGAGCCCTGTGTCTTTGAGAACCTGGATCGTAACACTGCATGGTGGGACGTTGTGGAAAACTAGTTGAATAACTTAAAGCAATGTCAACAGCATATGAGTGGATCTGACTAGAGGTACAGTTAAAAAGATCTTTAATTAATATTATAAATATAACTGGAGATAGGACAGGACACTGAGCAACACCAGACCCCTTACCCCATGGGCATAAGGGGTCTAAATAATGCAAACCCTACGTACCTCCTGGGTGTTGTGAAAGGTGGTTAAAGAGGTTGGGTGGGGTTTTTTTTTTTTTTTTTTTTTTTTTCTATATTCCAACTACTCCCTCTCGGGCATAGGCTGAGAGCCTGTACATTCGACCGCTCAACACGGTGAAGCCCGTGTGATTTTAGTTCTACTCAGAAGAGAGAATATTATTTTGTCGGGCTTGCGACCCTCCACTAGGAAGTCACTTTCAGCAAATTAAAACAAAACAATAGCCTCAGACACTGACGACCACATACCAACCTAGGACTGTTTTCGGATTGTGACTTGGAATATGCAAGATGTGAATGATGGCACAACAGAGAGAGAGGTTTTAGAAGTACTAGGGAATACCGGGCTGGATGTATGGAGAGTGACTGAGACCAAATTGAAGGGTACATTATTATGTTCCCTCCACCAACCGACTTTACTTCTAAACTCAATTAATTAAATCAACAAATACATGTGGAAGTCCAGGGACTCGAACCTAGGATGCTCACACCGAAATTCAGTGCATTTATCCATTGAGCTACGAAGACAGAAGACATGTGTGAATGAATGGGAGTGTGGAATGGGTGTGTGTGCTGGAGTGAATTAGAATGTGTAGACGATCCACACAATCCTTTTTACCATTGTTAATAATTATTTAGGTGCCATTGCATTTTGCAACATAATGATGTGCAGGTTGGCGATTATTATTCCATGTATATCTCAACCAATGCACCACCATCTTTAAGGAAACCATACTGGTGAGCTGAAAGAAGAATTTGGGAAGATCAAATGCTTAAGAAATTTTGAATTAAGAATAGATATATATACTAGAGATATGCAAGATATAAAACCAGTTGGATGATAGTTAAAGGGTTGAGAGTGGTTACCATTCTTTAGGACAGGTTGAATGAGAGCAAACTGCCAGTAAGAGGGGAAGATATTAAAGGAAAGACAAACGAAACACTTATCCTAGGCATGGAGTCGTGGAAGAACAGTTGTTTAGTACAGTAGGAGGAACACCAACTGGACTATACACCTTCTTAATATTAAGCCCAAAGAGAGCAGAAAGTACATCCTTAGAATCTCTTCTAAGGATGTGCTTTCTGCTCTCTTTTGTTAGACATAAGATATAGAGAAGGGAATGGAGAGGGAAGAAGAGCTCCGGTATTATCCAAGGTAATGTTTTTAGCAAAGGTTTGAGTGAACAGTTCAGCTTTGTCCGAGGAAGGAGTGCCGGTGGTGCCAATGTCGTGGACAAATATGTATGTATGTATATACCCAAACACATAGCCCATATCTGGGGGTGGCCGACTTGAGACAGAGCCCGAACGGATATACCATTTAGAGTGGAAAAGTCGTAGAAGTAAAATTGTTGGAGGTTTTTTAGCTAAATGCCAGAAAGCCTGGGATGAGTTGAGTTGGAAAGTTCAGAGTATTTGCTATTGATGAGAGAGTTTACGGCGAGTTGAAGAACATATTTGGTTTGATTCCGGGTAGAAACAAATAAAGTATGATATTCTTGAGCTTGAAGGCGATGCTCTCTTTTGAATGTTATCTTCATTTTGAGAGCAACAGTAGAGTAAACCAAGATTTTGTTGCATTAGACTGAGAGAAAGAAAATGGATTGTGCGTCTCCATGCCCAAGAAGATTACGTCGGTAATGCGTTCAGCACACTCTGAGGGTCTTCGGCCATGAAGGCATAAATCATTCCATGTGTGACATTAACCACTCCGTTAGAACCGCATGGCTTGTCCTACAGTGACTCGCTAGGATTGCCAGGGCAGTGGATGGGGCTACAGTTTATGTATTAGAGTGTGCTTTATTTCATATGAAAGCTCGTGTCATGGGCAGTCCAGAAAGGCTCTTTGTTTTCACCCATGTCAAGGCTTTATATATTTAATTGTAAAGTATATGTTTTATCATTAACTAGTAATGATGGGATCTGGGAGAGAGAGAGAGTAGAACAGAGTGAGAGGGAGCGCGCAGTGTTTTTGTCCCGCTCGATGACGTCACGGCTGGCTGCCTCGTGGGGGTTGGTGGAGAGAGGTCCTTACCATGCTGCTAGCTCCCTTGCTAGTGGCTAGAGGACTTGTAACCGCTTTTTTCCCACGCGCCTGGAGCTAGTGCGAGTATATATACAGTTCCTCGCCACTCTCTCCCTCAGATCTGGTATCTAGAACGCACCCATCCTTTTTCCCCTTGCTATCTGTCCCCGCTCCGCACCTGAGAATCTTTTCCTCTGCCTAGCTCTCTCTTCATATCTTTCACCACCTTTTTATTAATATTATACCCCCTCTGGTTAACTCTGCAAAATCAGCTTCATGCTGGCCAGTTGTATTGTGCGTTAAGGTCTGATATAACCCATGTATGTTAGTTGTTAAGATAAGTGGATCACGAAGCATTGGTTGGCTTTCATATTGCCGCTTCCTATATTTATTAGTGTTTTACTGGATTAGATAATGCTAGACTAGGAGTCTGATATTATAAGGTATTGTTTCCTATGAGTGCTGGCTTTAGGAAAAAGCTGCACGACATACCTGAGAACTGGAGTTGATTGAGTAAATTCTAGTCTGTGTGCCATTGAGAGTAGAGCATGCACGAATGAGGGCTTTTTGCCTATACCATTCTGCACTGTTCTAAGCTCGTTGTTTGTCTTTGAGGTACGCCAGAAGAACGCTTAATACTTCGGTATTAAGGTTTCTCAAGAGAGCTACCCTTCCCTATAACGTAATATTTGACGCACAGACTTGAGATTTGCACTAGGCTATGCGGCATGCCATGCGCACCAGTATCTCGTATCATTGACTCTAGCTAGAATTTTTTTTTTTTTTTTTTTTTTTTTTTCTATATTCCAACTTACTTCCTCTCGGGCATAGGCTGAGAGCCTTAACATTCACCCGTTTACAATGAACAGTGAAGCCTGTGAGGTCTTGTTCCAGTCTAGGGAGTGAGACATGTGAAGCACGTAGAGTACAACGAGCACCTGCCATCTTGCCTTCACATGAGGCACGGTGCTCACTCATGGCCCGAAACGACCCCATCTCTGAAGCCACCTCGTTCCCGTGCTTCACTGTCTCACCCCTACACTCGGACTCTCACACTTACACACACACAACGCCACCTGTTGAGCAGATAACTCACTAGGCATTGCACCCCTATAGCATATTTTGAATATGGGAATATTCATACAGTGTTATTTAATCAGGGAACAATGAGGGTATTTTATTGCCGTTTCGGTGGGCTTGTGGTAATGCACTGATACTAGGTACAGTATCAGTCACAGTAGACATATATTAAACCAATTACTCTTTTTATGTATACCCGTTTATGATTACACAAGCATTTCGCAGCCTAGTTTGATGCATTGAGACACAAACGACTTAGGCTCTTTTTGTTGATAGGAATACTGCATTGTCGTGGCGATTATTATTGTTGTAGTGTTTAGAATATTCTTGGCTCCGACGGCATTATATATTCTGCCTTTTTGTGTGCATAGCCTGCACGAGCATTGTTCCGCTGCCTGCCTTTTTGGGTTCCATTTCCGATACGAGCATCTTTATAGCATCTAACATTTAAAGAAGATTCCTTGTTAGTGTTGAAGGACTTTAGTGCACTTTCTTTCATGCAGGAGTGCCTGACATTTATTGATTAAAGTAACGTAAGCTGTAACTTCTCTTACCACCTTACTTTGCATACCATGACCAAGCACCTTCGGTTATAGGTAGTAATAGGCTGTTTTCACATAACATTAAGCCTAGAGTACACGCACATTTATTGAGAGTTTGATAGCCTATTATTGCATATAGAACTCTGTAGAGTATTTGTGTTCTTTGTTCACTGGGAATATACATCAGAGGTTGGATCTAGCGCTTTCCGTTGTAGCATTTATGCCATTACTAGTCCAATGAATAAGAGCCCTGATATATTTGAACCCCAGTCGTAACAAATGGCGACCTTACCTAGGATTTGGTGAACCTACATTTATTAGCAGGGAACATTTGTTGTTTTGGGGAATATTTTGCGGGGATCAGCAAGAATAATTTTTTTTTGCAACATAGTATAGCCCTTGAGTATTTCCGAGAATTTTTGTGTGTATATTGAGGTATAAGAGTTTGGGGTACTTCTTTTCTGAATATTGAGGTGGGAAATTTTTGTGAGCATCATGTCTTATACCGGATCAGAGGAGAATGGAGACACAGTACGTAATGTCGAAACTGAGGAACAGCAGTATGATGATATGGTTAATCAGGTGAACTGTGAGGAGGATGCTAGGATATTTTTGCAATGGCCTGTTACTGCCGAGCGGTTGGAGGGTATGGATCGGTACGGTCTTCAATATCCTGGCCACAGCTATCGGTCATGCGGTTACTAGCAGCATGACCAAGGATAACTTGATAACGTGTGTACTGGGCAGGGTGACTGGTGAGCGAGATGGGTTGAGTGCTCAGAGCCCTTCGGCCATGCTTCCCCTATACTCGACTCCCAGCCATCCCAGTAGTTTGCCGACCCCGGGTACGCTTCCACAGTTGGGTGGTGACTGGCAGGGTGGGTTGCCCCTGGGGGGACCACCGGTAATTTCAAACATTGTAGCACCTTCACCACCTCAAGGGTTATCTCCAGAATTATTGTTTAAGCTCGAATTAGCTAAGCTTCAGCATCAGCAGCAAATAGAATCAGCTAAGATCGAAGAGAGAAAATGTCAGATTCAGCAGCAACAAAGGGCATGTGAGCTTCAGCAGCAATTAGAATTAGCCAAGATAGAAGAGAGGGCCAAGCTAGCAAAAATCCAAGCTGATTTAGAGTCGACTAGGTACTGTGCCGACATGGACGTAGAGAAGTCGCGAGTAGAGACAACGGGACAGCGACTTGGGGCTGGTAACCGTGTTCATGAGCAGTCTCTCTCGCACTTATTGAAACTGGTTCCGGTGTTTGATGAGAGTGGTGTAACGGAATTTTTCACACGCTTTGAGAAGAAGTGCCAGGAACACCAGTGGCCAGAGAATAAATGGGCAGCACTTGTATCCTCTAGATTAATAGGCAAAGGTCTTAAAGCCTACGATGCGTTACCTTTGGAGTCATGTATTGTGTATGAGGATCTCAATGAGGCTGTCATGAGGGCTTACGAACTGCAACCAGAAACGTACCGTTTGAAGTTCCGGGGTGCAACTAAGGGAAGAGATAGCACATTTTTGGAACACGCCCGGGACTTGTCCGATGCTATGGGGAACTGGCTCCGATCTGAGAAGGTCACAACATTTGATGAAATTAAGCAGTTAATGATGTTGGAGCAGTTCTTTAAGAGCACGGGCGGTGATCTAACTTTGAACTTGAAGGAGAAAAACCCAAGAACTCTAGTCGAAGCAGCAGAAATGGCTGATCGACGGCTGTCGTTGATTCGGGGTTGCGGGTCCTCACAGAATTACGATGTAAGTGCTAAGGACCGTTATCCTCCCCCTCCCCGTAACAATGACACATTTAAACAGAAGAGCCATGAAACTAAAACTGAATCCAAACCTTACACCACACCGTATGTGAAAAGTCAGGGGCCTTTTACATCACAGTATAAGCCGAAACCGATATTTATGTGTTTTAGTTGCCACCAGGAGGGTCATAAGGCAAATGAGTGCCCTAGTCGACCTCCTCCGGCAGCCGTGTCTTTTGCTCACGGCATTGGAGTGTTCAAGAGGACATCGGAGTTTGTTAGAGGCATTTCTTCCGAGGTAAATACACTGCCAGTGCAGAAGGATCCGGAAGGCTTATTTCCTGTCCGTGATGCCTTTAGTGACCACAGGGGACTCGGTTGTGTGGAGTGGGGGGGTAAAAGACATGAGGTGAGAATTTTGCGTGACACTGGGGCATCGCAAACACTGTTGAGACATTTTACTGGTAAACCTGTCAATACGGCGCGGGTGGTTGTGGTTCAGGGAGTTAATGCGACAAGGTCATACCCGCTTGTAAGAATGAAGGTAGAAGTTGATGGTGTGACTCGGGACCTGGATGTAGGAATTGTGGAGAAGTTACCTGTTGGGGGCGTCGACCTCCTTCTCGGCAACGACTTTGAGGGACCTACTTCTGAGGCTCCACCCTTGGTCGTTGCCGAGAAGCCGGCCGACGTGAGTAGGGAGGAGCAGGAGTGGGTTGAGAAGTGTCCGGTGCAGCCTATGGCGTGTGTTGTCACCGGAGATCCTGCATCCAGGGAGTCACATTCTGGTCAACAATCTTTAGATCAGCGGAGGAAGGGTACCGAGAAGGGGTTGAAAGTTGATGGGGTTGAGAGTTTAGTATCAACCGCCCTTCTCGGGGACTCAGTATTAGGACCAAATATCGAGTCTGAAGAAGACCCAGTAACTGTTGTGGAAAAGGCAGAGGATGGGCTTAAAAAGATGAAAGAGTTGAAGGAGGACAGTGATGCACAGTCGGGAGATGTGGCAACAAGGTACCCTGACGCGTACCCTATGAGAAAGGGGTCGGCGAAGACGGTGGTCCGAAGCTCGCTAGTGTATTTTTCCCGGTATGGTTACCCGCAGGGGATTCAGTCAGTCCAGGGACCCAACTTCACTTCTAGCCTCTTGGTTCAAGCAATGCCGCAGCATGAGATTGTTGGGGTTGTGTCATCTGCGTATCATCCGGAGAGCCAGGGTGTGTTAGAGCGATGGCACTCAGCCTTGAAATCTGTGCTTCGTTGTTGTTGCTTTGAGGATGGGAGGGATTGGGATCTTGGCCTGTCATGTGTTTTGTTTGCTGTGTGGGAGGTACCTGGGGAGAGTTTGGGATTCAGCCCTAATGAGCTCGTCTTTGGACACCGTGTCAGAGGGCCTCTCCATATGGTTGAAGAAGTATGGGAGGGCGCAGAAAAACCTTGTTCTATGCTCAAGTGTGTCCTCAAGAGTCGAGAACGGATGTTGCGCAGTCTGGAGTTAGCTGGCCGTAATTTGACTAGCTCTCAGGCCCTCAGGAAGGACAGGTACGACCTCGAGGTTGAACTCAGGGAGTTTCACGTGGGTCAGGAGGTGTTGATTCTACTGCCCCTTGTAAGTCACCCCTTATCCGCGAAGTACGCTGGTCCTTATAGGGTGGTGGAGGAGCTATCAGACCTAGATTACTTGGTAGCCACTCCAGACAGACGGAAGCGCAATCAGTTATGTCATGTTAATCCCATGAAGGAGTATGGGAGGCACCCCCCTGAGCCTCTCACTGTGCCTGTGATGACGTTTAGCAGTCAAGGTGGAGAAGGAGAACGGGACAGTCAAGTTCAGGTGGAGGATAACTGGAAGGATAAGAAATTCAAATGGGCGCCTGAGTGTGAGAAGGTGTTTAGAGAAGTAAACCACCTGTTGTGCACTCACCCGATCCTCAGGGCCCCTGACTTTAGCCTACCTTTCCAACTAGCAACGGAGGCTAGTGGTGTGGGGGCTGGTGCCGTCCTTGTGGAAAAGGACGATGATGGGCTGGAGCATCCTGTTAGTTTCTGCTCGGAGAAGTACAATTCGGCCCAGGGGAGCTGCTCTGTTGTCGAGGAGGAGCTGCTGGCGGTTGTACTTGCTCTGAGGCATTTCGAGGTCTGTGTTCCAGCCTATGGTCCGGTCGTTGTAGTTTACCCAGATCATCACCCTCTCAAGTTCTTGGACCAGTTTCACAATCGGAATATGAGGCTGACCAGGTGGTCACTAAGGTTACTGGTATATAACCTGGACATAAGCCATATTGCCGGTTGTGACAACGTGGTTGCAGATGGTCGTTCAAGGGTATATGATCCTGGGTAGATTGACACACGGGTAGCCTCCTGCTTTAGTTTGGATAGTATTTTGCGCTTGGTGCTTGTTGGCTCGCGGTTGTAGCCCAGCGTATTGGGTCGTAAAGCAGGAGTTGAGCGTTTGGTATAGAAGAAAAAACTAGGCTTGCCCCTATAGTGCAGCCGAAATAAACAAATTATAAACATAAAAATCAAATCAAAACTTTCTTTAATAGTTGAATTTTTTCAGTATGTTATAGCAGTAATTCTGAGTTGCACTCCTCTCAGAATGCTGGGCTAGAGAAGCTCGCTCTTGAGGAGCATAACTACATATAATTTAACCTATGGTGATGGGGAGGGTTATAATTTTGAAAAATGTTTTGTTGAAGAACTGAGCCAGATATTTTACTGCCGCTGGGTGATGGGAAGTGGAGATATAGCATGGGTTCTAACCATCAGATTTTTGTGAGCCTTGGGGCCTCTGAGAAAAATCTTGGGGGGGTGTGACGTTAACCACTCCGTTAGAACCGCATGGCTTGTCCTACAGTGACTCGCTAGGATCGCCAGGGCAGTGGATGGGGCTACAGTTTATGTATTAGAGTGTGCTTTATTTCATATGAAAGCTCGTGTCATGGGCAGTCCAGAAAGGCTCTTTGTTTTCACCCATGTCAAGGCTTTATATATTTAATTGTAAAGTATATGTTTTATCATTAACTAGTAATGATGGGATCTGGGAGAGAGAGAGAGAGTAGAACAGAGTGAGAGGGAGCGCGCAGTGTTTTTGTCCCGCTCGATGACGTCACGGCTGGCTGCCTCGTGGAGGTTGGTGGAGAGAGGTCCTTACCATGCTGCTAGCTCCCTTGCTAGTGGCTAGAGGACTTGTAACCGCTTTTTTCCAACGCGCCTCGAGCTAGTGCGAGTATATATACAGTTCCTCGCCACTCTCTCCCGCAGATCTGGTTTCTAGAACGCATCCATCTTTTTCCCTTGCTATCTGTCCTCTTTTCCTCTGCCTACCTCTCTCTTTTTCATATCTTTCACCACCTTTTTATTAATATTATACCCCCTCTGGTTAACTCTGCAAAATCAGCTTCATGCTGGCCAGTTGTATTGTGCGTTAAGGTCTGATATAACCCATGTATGTTAGTTGTTAAGATAAGTGGATCACGAAGCATTGGTTGGCTTTCATATTGCCGCTTCCTATAATTATTAGTGTTCTGCTGGATTAGATAATGCTAGACTAGGAGTCTGATATTATAAGGTATTGTTTCCTATGAGTGCTGGCTTTAGGAAAAAGCTGCACGACATACCTGAGAACTGGAGTTGATTGAGTAAATTCTAGTCTGTGTGCCATTGAGAGTAGAGCATGCACGAATGAGGGCTTTTTGCCTATACCATTCTGCACTGTTCTAAGCTCGTTGTTTGTCTTTGAGGTACGCCAGGAGAACGCTTAATACTTCGGTATTAAGGTTTCTCAAGAGAGCTACCCTTCCCTATAACGTAATATTTGACGCACAGACTTGAGATTTGCACTAGGCTATGCGGCATGCCATGCGCACCAGTATCTCGTATCATTGACTCTAGCTAGACTTTATCAGTCACAGTAGACATTAAGTATATTAAACCAATTACTCTTTTTATGTATACCCGTTTATGATTACACAAGCATTTCGCAGCCTAGTTTGATGTATTGAGACACAAACGACTTAGGCTCTTTTTGTTGATAGGAATACTGCATTGTCGTGGCGATTATTATTATTGTTGTAGTGTTTAGAATATTCTTGGCTCCGACGGCATTATATATTCTGCCTTTTTGTGTGCATAGCCTGCACGAGCATTGTTCCGCTGCCTGCCTTTTTGGGTTCCATTTCCGATACGAGCATCTTTATAGCATCTAACATTTAAAGAAGATTCCTTGTTAGTGTTGAAGGACTTTAGTGCACTTTCTTTCATGCAGGAGTGCCTGACATTTATTGATTAAAGTAACGTAAGCTGTAACTTCTCTTACCACCTTACTTTGCATACCATGACCAAGCACCTTCGGTTATAGGTAGTAATAGGCTGTTTTCACATAACATTAAGCCTAGAGTAGACGCACATTTATTGAGAGTTTGATAGCCTATTATTGCATATAGAACTCTGTAGAGTATTTGTGTTCTTTGTTCACTGGGAATATACATCAGAGGTTGGATCTAGCGCTTTCCGTTGTAGCATTTATGCCATTACTAGTCCAATGAATAAGAGCCCTGATATATTTGAACCCCAGTCGTAACACATGATAAATCAAAGAAATACTGTTGGAGAGCCTCTCAGTTGGCAGTGCTAAGTGCCACAAGCACCACTGAGTAGGAGGGTCGGATGGCCGTATGGAGAGATAGGGGAGATAATATGGAGAGATGTGGGGAGATTGTAGGCACCAATCGATCAGGGCTAGACCCAGGTGAGGTTATAGGCATGTGATAAAGAGTCGCTGGAACTCCTGTTTCATATGCTTGACCTCTCTTACTGATTTTCTTTGTGCCTCATTTACACTGAGAGCAATCCAGCTAGCTCTCACAAACACCTCCTCTTCCTATCCACTGCACTACACTAAACATGCACACCACACTTCATTCCTCCACACCAAAATTTAAAAACAAAAAATATGAATTCTAGCCCAGCCTCGGAGTCCCCAGGGGGGGGGACCATAAATGCCCCCACACCCGACCGACCATCCCCTGACGACCCCACACAATTACCTGGACCTCGGCCTGTTACTCTTTCAATTAATTTCTGCAACATTCGCGGACTTTCCTCTAACTTTCACTCTGTTGAGCACCATCTCTTCTCCTACAAACCTGATCTTCTCTTCCTCACCGAAACTCAGGTGTCTGTAGCAACATCCAGCAGCCCCTTCTCTTTATCCTCCTACTTTCTCTATCCTAGTTTCAAAGCCAAAGGCGGATGTTGTGCATATGTGCACAACAAACTCACTTGCTCTTGTGTTCCCGATTTCGACTCCTCTGAATTCTCAACTTTATGGCTCAAACTTTCCTGTCATTCTCTTACTAAATATTTCTGTGCTGTCTATCTTTCCCCTAACTCTACCAACTTTCCCAATTTCTTTGACAATCTAAACTCTACAGTGGAACAGATTCTATCCATTTCTCCTTTCTCAGAAATCTCCATCTTAGGAGATTTCAACGTTCACCACCGCCAATGGCTCTCCTCTCACACTACTGATCCACCTGGTGAATAAGCCTAGGTCTTTTCTATCCTAAATGACCTAGAGCAGTTAGTTCAGCAACCCACCCGTATCCCGGATCGCATCGGAGATCGGCCCAACATTCTTGACCTGTTTCTAACTTCTAACCCTTCTACTTATACTGTCGATCTTTTCTCTCCTTTGGGCTCCTCCGACCATAAACTTATCTCTATCACCTGTCCTATCTCTCCACTATGGCCACCCGATCCTCCTAGCCGGCGGCGCTTGTGGCACTTTGGCGCTGCCGACTGGGAGGCTCTTCGGCAGTACTTCTTTGATTTCCCATGGAATGATTTCTGCTTCCGTGGCCGAGGACCCTCGGAGAGTGCTGAACGCATTACCGAGGTAATCCTATCGGGCATGGAAGCATACATTCCATTCTCTTTCTCTCAGACTAATGATAAAAAATCTTGGTTTTCTCACGCCTGTTCTACTGCTGTCCGCAATAAGGAGGAAGCATTCAAACGGTACCGACGCCTTAAAACTCAAGACTCTCATTCTTCATATTTTTCTGCCCGGAATCAAGCTAAATCTCTTCTTCGACTTGCCAAACACTCTTTCATCAATAATAAATGCACTGAACTATCCAATTCTAGCTCTTCCCAAGCTTTCTGGCATCTAGCCAAAAACCTTTCCAACAATTTCTCTTCCTCGTCTTTCCCTCCCCTTTCCCACTCTGATGACACAACCATCACTTCTTCCTCTGACAAAGCTTAACTCTTCACTCAAACTTTTGCTAGAAACTCCACCTTGGATGATTCTGGTGCTATTCCTCTCTCTCCGCCCTCCTCTCTCTTACTTATGCCTAATATCCTAATCACTTCTAAAGATGTACTTTCTACCCTCTCTGGGCTTAACACTAATAAGGCGTACGGTCCGGACGGTGTTCCTCCTGTTGTTCTCAAAAACTGTGCTTCCGTGCTGACTCCCTGCCTAGGCAAACTCTTTCGTCTCTGTCTATCCTCTAACGTCTTCCCTTCATGCTGGAAGTTTGCTCACATTCAACCTGTCCCAAAGAAGGGTGACCGCTCTCAACCCTCCAACTATCGTCCAATTGCTCTCATCTCTTGTCTTTCTAAAGTTTTTGAAACTATTCTTGCTTCCAAATTTCTTAAGCATTTCTCTTCTCATAATCTGCTCTCAGATCGCCAGTATGGCTTCCTTAAGGGTCGCTCTACTGGTGATCTTCTTTCATATCTTACTAACTCTTGGTCATCCTCCTTTCGGGACTTCAGCGAGACTTTTTCTATTGCACTAGACATATCGAAAGCCTTCGATAGAGTCTGGCATAAATCTTTAATTTCTAAACTATCCTCCTTCGGTTTCTATCCCTCCATCTGTGCCTTTGTCTCTAATTTCCTTTCCGGCCGTTCTATAGCCGCGGTTGTGGACGGCCATTGTTCACTTCCTCACCCTATAAACTCCGGTGTTCCTCAGGGTTCTGTCCTATCTCCTATTCTCTTTCTAATTTTTATAAATGATCTCCTTAACTGTACCTTAATTCCCATCCATTCATACGCAGACGACTCAACCTTACACTACTCCATTAGTTTTTCAGAACGTCCCAGCCAGCAATCCCTCAACGACAAACGTAATGAAGCCTTAGAACTCTTAAATTCTGATCTAAATACTATTTCCAATTGGGGCAGAGAAAACCTTGTTAACTTTAATGCTTCCAAAACCCAATTTCTCCATCTATCTACCCGTCAGGATCTCCCAGCGGACTATCCCTTATTCTTCAACAATACAAAATTCAAACCTTCATCTTCTCTCAATATTCTTGGTGTCTCTTTTTCTTCTGCTCTCATTTGGAAGGACCATATTACCAGTCTTGCTAAGGCAGCCTCCCAGAAGCTGGGTGTGCTCAACCGCCTTAGAGGGTTCTTTTCCCCTGCATAGCTTCTTGCTCTGTACAGGGGCATAGTGTGCCCTTGTATTGAGTATTGTTCACATGTGTGGGGAGGTTCCTCTCACACCGCTCTCCTAGATAAAGTTGAAAGGAAGGCCTTTCGTATCATTAACTCCCGTCCACTCACCAACTCTCTGCAATCTCTCTCTCTCCGCCGCAATGTTGCATCTCTCTCGCTATTCTATCGCTACTAGAATAACCAGTGTTCCTCAGAGCTATCCCAGTGCATACCACCTCCTTTATGTAGGGCACGTGGTACCTGTCTTGCAACTCAATCCTACCCCTACTCTGTGCAACTCTCCAACCCTAGAGTGAAACGTTACTCTCAAACTTTCTTCTACTCAACAGCTGAGCTCTGAAACTCTCTTCCAGAATCAGTATTTCCCTCTTCCTATGACTTAAATTGCTTCAAACTCTGTGTGTCCAGGCATTTTGGTTCGAACGTCCCTTTATTTTGGCCCTGTCACTCTTTCAACTATGGGGGAGGCACTCGCTATAGGCAGTTATGACTTTTGCCTCCCTCAATCACATAGAAAAAACAAAAATAAATAAATAAATAAAATAGAATTAGACGGCAAACAGAAGGATAGGAGGTTAGAAATAAGTCAAGGATGTTGGGCTGGTCTCCAAGGTGGTCCGGTATCCGGATATGGTTCTGCAAGTACTGTTCCAGGTCATTGAAGATAGAGAAGATGTAAGGTTGTGCACCTGGTTGTTCTGTGTAATAACAGGAGAACAATTGGTGGTGAACATTGAAATCTCATAAGATGGAGATTAATGAGCAAGGGGAGGTTGAAAGGATGTTTTCTACTTTAGAATACAGATAGTAGAATAATTTGGGGAACTTTGTAAAGTTAGGGGAGAGATAGACATCACAGAGATACTTAGTTTGAGAGCAACACAAACGTTTGAGTCAGAGCGTTGAGAATTCAAAGGAGTCTTAATTGTGAACATGAGAATAAATAAGTTTGTTGTGTACTTATAAACAACATCTACCTTTAGCAGCAAACTAGTATAGAGCAAGTAGATGGATACAGAGAAGGGGGTGCTGTCAGTTGCTTTAGATACCTGAGTCTCGGTGAAGAAAAGCTCATCTATTTTTGGAGGAGAGGTGAAGTTCGACAGAAGGAAAATTGCAAAAGTTGGTACTAAGAATGACAAGCCTTTGCCCAGAACCTTTTGAGGGGTCGTTTAGGGAAGGCCAGGTATGTATGAGGGTATTTTGTGGTCCCCCAACCTCTGAGTCAAACAAATTGCAAAAGTTTGTTTTATGGCTGATTCTTGTTTATTGGGTTGTACTGAATGATATATCCAAAATGGGAAACAAGTTTCAACCCCGAAGTTACCTAATTTGCATACAGTATTAGATAATGGCGGTCAAGTTCGAATTTTGAGTTTAAGTATCTTAAAAGTATTGTCAGCCCTATAACTGTATTAGAAGTAAACAGAAACATTTCCTGAGGAATCTAAATATCATATGCTGAGGTTCAATTGACCTCTCTGAACAGCTGGGTCAAAGGTCAGCATAGAAAAGTATAATAAAATGACACTTACAGTATATACTATATATAATAATTGTCATGTAGTACAATGACAAGTAATTAGAGTAACATGAATTTTAATAAAGGTATTCATACAGTTAATTTACTTGGGTATTATCAATATTTGGTGGATACTGCATATGTTTTCAGTACTCAAACTCATCTAATGGAATGTTTGTACATAGCCCATCTTGGCACCTTCCACAGCAGTCGGTGCAAAACAAACCAGTTTTCTTACGTTCATGTAAGAAAAATGGTCACAAAATTGTGTCACAATATGCCTTGCACTTGCACCGTATAATTTTTGACAACACATCAGGGACTAGCTTGCTGTCCATTGTCTTTGGGACTAAACATCCACACTGGACCTTCCATCCCCAATCTCCAGGTGTTAATTCTGTATTCCCCATCCATACCTGTGTCTGTAAGTAGACTCTTTATGAATGATATTTAACAGCATCTTCAGTAGGTGGTAGTCTTTGAATGTCTACACTCTTAAGATTCTTCATCACCTTGCTGCCAAACTTCTTTCTGCGTAGAATGTCCAAAGCTACCTCGCCTCCACCGTACACACATACCAGTGCTCTTGCCCCAGACTCTTAATTTTTCATCATGGCTAGATGTACTAGACCTGAAACATTCGCCTACCTTCATAAGTTCATCAGTTTTCTTAGAACCTAAAACACAACATTTACCGATCCCATGGAGGCCAGATGTGGTGTCGCAGCCACTCAGAGCATGTAGAAATGGCAGGTTTGCACATAATCTCTTCCCTAATGTAGCACACGTTGTCTCTATGTTCCACAGTGGCCTCTTTATTGTGCTCTTCTCCGACTTCATGTACAAGCTAGTACCTGGTTTATGGTAGTGGCACAGCAGCACAAGGATGTCAGTGTCCTCTGCAATTACAAATGTCGTCTTGTTTATGGCCATGTTCACAGCTGTCTGGACAATCAACAGATCAGCATCATCTTCTGCGTGAAGTGTGGCTATATATCTTTTTCTCATCTCATCAGACAGCATGTTTATGAAATCTTACTTGTTTGATTTATTGCTCAAGAATGACTTCTTTTCCATCATCACTGGTAAATCTAGGGCTATTTTGACCCTTGCTGAAGCTTTACATCCTCCACGTTTTTAGTGTGTCATTGTCTTGGTAGTTAATTTTTGTAAGTACCCATCATATACTACTATTGGGTGTACATAGTTTAGTACCATGCATGCTTACATACTTATGTATAATTTGTCTGAAGGTCTCTCCTTTTGTCCATGGTAGTCGCTGCAGCAATGATCCACCATCTAACACGTTACATTCAGCTTCTGTAATTTTAGTGTCTGAGGTGTGTTTACAGAGTTTTGCAATGGCATCTGCAAGTTTTGGCTTTGTTGCAGTATTCAGTAGACCATATTTTGTAAAGAGTGATGGTGGATAAACTGAAAGCTCATATTTGAATACATCATCTAGATTTAAATTGGAGTTGTTTACTATTATTAAAAGTCTCTGAAACAGCAGCTGGGGATCCACAACTAATTTCTCTCCATCTGAAACAATCTGTGTTCCTATCAACTTGACCTGGTTCTTTTTCTTGAAAACATAACTTGTAATTTGTTCACCTGCCATGCTAGCAATGATAGATTTGCCAAAATGTTCTGCCATTTGTGCATTGGAATCACTTGAAGCAATACCAGTTGAGATATCAAACAGATGTTCACTTTCTTCGAAGGGATCATGGCTCTCAAGATACTCAAATATAGTTGCAGTATCTGTGTAATCTCGCTTCATTGCACTTGGTTTCATTTGATTGTTCTTTTTTTGCTGCTCACAACTACTTAACTTTTCCATCTCTGTGGTGATCTGGGCATAATCTGGCATTGTCAGGAGCCACCTTGTTCTCTGGGTCTCATCCATCCCTCTTCCATGAGTTATTCCTTCCTTGCTTTTGAGTGACCTCATTAACACCTGTTCAATTATGATATCTGTTGGTAGTGCACCCCAGAATATATCGCTTCGTCTAACAAACAGATTTCCATTCAGGAACTCTTGGAACACACAGGGGTTGATTTCTTCTAGGTTCAGCATATCCTGCAGGAACAGATGGACCGACTTGGTATAGCTGTTGTGGCCACTTGCTGCAAAGTAGGGAAGCATTTCTTTCAGTGACTTCAGGTACAGCAAGAAGTTCCCTGTACGTTGGGCCTTTAGGGCAGATCTCAGGATATCAATTGTTGTCATGTACTGTACCCATAGTTTTCCTGTTGAATTTAATGATACCTCCAACTTTACTTTCTGAAACAGCTCATCAAGTGCCTTAATATTATCATCATGTTCAGCTGTAGGTACTTCATTGAGAACACTGTCAAACATCTGCAGAGCACATTCCACTATATGTTGATTTGCTTCGTCTGTTTGTATCTTCTGAACAAGCAGTGCATTTAGAGCACCATCCACAAGAAAGTGCCCTCTGACTGCTCTTGCATATGCCTTTCCACTCAGCATAATGCGTGACTGTGTTGCCAGCGAAGACTAGCTCTAGCAAGGTCGACAGCCCACTTGACTTCATAATATGACCCATGCTTCCGAGGAAAGACATCACTGTATGGAATCCACCAAGCATAAGGACGATATTACTCAGTGCTTTTTCTTGGCTTATGATCAGCTTAGCCTTCATCCAGAGGGGCTGGTCGAATGTTACTATCGGCTGAATGTTGTACTTCATGCATTGGTTATTCACAAACATTATTGTTGAATATACACAGCTCATGTTGGTGGGGTCTAGATCGACCATTGGGAGGAAATGGAAAGATGCCTTCCCTTGGTGACTTCCTTTGTCTATTGCGTGTTATTGGCCAAACAGATCTGACTTTGTGGGGGTAGATCTTCCAAAGTAGATCAAGATGTCGTCTTGCATCATCAGCAGCTATCTCTGGTAACATTCATATATAAGATTCTCACCACAGTTGCTCAGCTTCCGAAACTGTCTTATCGTCAGACATGCTGCTCGGTCTTCAAGAGATAAAATGTCCCGAGGAATAGTATGGTTGATCTGTACTGCAGGTGTTGCTGTATACATTAATCCTATCCCATGATAGGTTCCTCTACCATCAATCTTGATTGTGTTGTGATCTACATTGTCAGCTATAAAGTGACAGAAACTATCTTGTAGGTTGGAAAATGTATCACTTTCATGTTTAGCAGCACAAGCTTTAAAGAGTAGGGCTTCATCATAATTATGAAAGGCAGAACCCTTTGTCAGACAGCTTTTGAATAAGATCTTTTGAGCCAAACTCCCAATGTAGCTCCATAGTGAGTCCAAAGAGCAAAGGTGATATAATACTTCTTGGTCTGGCAAGCTGCATGATACAGTGTCCTATTGAAGTGATCTTGAGATTATTGTTCGTCTTTTTTCCTCGAAATATTTCTGATAGGAGCAATAGTAGAGATGCAGGTACATAATCCTCATGTTTTTCTTCATCACCTAGTACATTGATAATAGGATATGTATCACGATCCGCTTGTATAGCATCAATTTCAGACCTAATCAAGGCAGCAGCTGCTTTCACAATCTTGTATTTTTTTGCTTCTTCTTCACCCTCTTCCTGACTGTCAATATGGAACTTATTAAGAATTTCTCCAGCATGTCACTTTATTGTGATAACATTAGGACGATTATCAATCTGTAGGATATAAAGTGACTCACCAACATATTCAAGGAGCTTTTTCTTCATGTATGGCACACTGTAAGGGTCATGACACAGTTCTCCCATGCGATCCACAAGTTCACCAACTGTTGTCTGTTCATTATCATTCTCCAGAAACTCATCTATAACCCGTTGGAAAGATGCCTGTCTAACTGTGTCAACTTTTCTTCCTGCTTGATAAGATATATTTTCATATACAATTGAGCTAAATTTGGGTGGTATATTTCTGTCTGTTCTGAAGTTAACATTACATGACTGGTGGTACACAGCATCAACTGCAGGTAAATCTTGAGCAAACACTATTCGAGAACGCACATAATTTGCCCATTCGTCCCTATTCTAAATTTAAACCCTTTACGACATAGCTCCGCTAAGTTGTCGTTTGCAAAATGTTTAACTAGTTCTACATCACCTGTTAATATGTGACATATCGGACTATAATGAACTTTGCTAATGCATCACGTCTGCTAGCTGGCATATCCAGGACTCTTTCACACACGCATTTATTATTATTTAAAATATAATTATCTGAAAGATTTCCTAAAACTTTATTGTAATTACAAATAATAGACCCAACAGGTCGTTCATATGAATACACTATTAATGGTTTGAAATCTTTATAACCATCTGGTAATATGGACTTAACTTTCTTTGAATTAATAAGACTATTAACATTAATTTTGTCTAAAATTTTAGCGGAATAATTTAAAGTGAATATAACTTTATCTCTAGGGGTTTCTTTGGATTTCTTAGAATTAGTTCTAATATGTCCAATAAAAGCTAAGACTATATTCTTAAATTTATTTGTGAAATTATTTTTATTGTTTAGAATATTTTCAATAAAAGGAGCAACACTTTTCTTTTGTAGGCCTTTCAATGAATCGTTTAATTTTCTAATTCCGAAATGTTGATATAATGAATATAAATTATTGACAATCGTGTTAATATCCGACCTGTTTTTCTTTTTATCAAATTAATTTAGTCTTCTATTACCGTGTCTACCAGGTCTTCTGTTTAAAACGGGGAAGTTAAAATATGGGTTATTAAAATAATTTTTTAATAAATCTTTATACAAAATGTTGCCTACACTTTTGATTTGATTGTTAAGTCCAAATGGATAGATGGTCATTAATTTTTCAATCCAATAAGTTTCTCTATCTAAAACATTTTGATTATTTTGAACAATTTCTATAATTTTGTATTAATTTTATAATCAAATTTTGTACAATCTGTGTTAAAACGCTTATATAGAAGAATCTTGGAGTCAATGACGTTCTTTATTCCTGATCTATGCCCGTAGGCTCTTTCTCTTAAATATCGCTCCGTCTTTCCAACATATTGTATACCACATTTATCACAGGTTATTACATAGATAACATTTTTTACTTTACATGGAGATGTTACATTAACAGAAGAATTTAAAAACAAAATGTTTGTGTTGGTAATGCAACTTAAAACAAAAATTTATGTTCAAAATCAAATTCATTCATACAGAGTTTACATTTACAGTCTTCATCGAAGGGACGCCGGTTATTCTTATTATTTGACATTGTTTTAAGTATTTTGTTTTTGAGTAGTCAGGTGCAGAAGGTTAAATAATTATTCGTTATCAATTATTGTCCGTGGCCGGTCCGGGTTCGTCAACGTATACAAGTAAAGGAAGGGACAGTACATGGGGCACATGTCATATACCAATGTTGCCACTGGTATAGAATAATAGAAGTGATTATTCTATTTCTGTGGAAAACGCCTTCTCTCTCTGATAAATGAGAGGCTTAAAAACGTAAGAGCTAACCACAGACCAGATCTATATAAAGGATCATCTTCCCCCAGTCTAAGTGTTTCTATGTGTTCTTGAGTTTTGGAATTGTTGTGAAGGTTATATAAGAAATGTTCGTGTTCAAGTCAACGTAAATTATCGAGACCCACCTTGGACTCTCATTTCATTAACTTATACCTCGTCTTTTTGAAAACCTTATAAATAACTGTCTTCGTGGTGCAATGCATAAGTGTGTTGATTTTCGGTGTGAGCGTCCTGGGTTCGAATCCCCGGAATGCCACATATGTTTGTTTATTTCATTAATCGAGTTTAGGAGTAAAGTTGGTTAGTGGAGAGAACATAATAATATGTCTTTACAGTTAATAATATATATAATGTTCTGGATATAACTCCTTTATATTCCATATAAATATTATATATAAGCTCGACCTAAGATATATATAAAACGCCACACGTAAACCTTTTGTGAACACTGACAGATCTTATTCATGTGTGTATTATTAGTTGTGTATAAAATTACATAGTAAAGTGTTCAAAGAGAGCGTAATTATCATATCTGACACATAATGAACATAACTCTAATTCACGGACACCTTTAGGTCCATTCAAAAGATTATTCCAAGTAAATAGTAATTCGTTCCCCATTATTTAATTATTAAATCAGTACGTTCGAGTGCATTATTATTTTATTCTGAATCATAAAATCTCCACATAAACTTGTGAATAATTCGATCCACCACGTTACACGGTGAATAATATCAGTTCGGGAATATCTATTTACCTTACTGTGCTCTAGCCTATATTCTAGATATTTCGATTCACTACTATAGTTCTGTGAATTAATGTAATTTTTATATTTCAAGCCTATACAGTCTGGCTAATTCTGATTCACTACTTTGGTTTGCAAAATAATGTTATTTTATAATTGCAGCCTACCATTTCCTGGCTATAATTTTGATTCACTACTTGTTTTGTGATATCAGTCTATATTATATAAATTCGTTCATCCACCTTGTGGTGTTACATAATTAGTGCCAGCGCGTTTGAGTATTAATTTATATCCGCTGCATTCATAAGCCCATTCATAACCCCATTCATAACCCCATTCATAACCCCATTCATAACCCCATTCGGTTATATTTTATTTCAATACACGTTTTGTGAAATCGAAATTCCTTATCACTGTTCATATAGTCCATTTGTGACTATAATTATTTTTCGTAGACCCGCTGTCTAATTATTCACCAGTTTGCCTTTATTATCTATTTGTAACTTAAATTGTCATAGCTCTAGGACTAACGTTAATGTCGTATTCATCCATCCTAGACTAAAATTCCATATTCTTAATATTAATAAATGTACCTCGCAGTAAACTTGACTTAAACCCCTAGTCGCGGGAGCCTTGATATTCTTTCTACTTGGCCACAGGACCCCCCCCCCCCCCCCCTCAGCCTGGCTCACGCTCGTTTATTTTGTTTACGCGATATCAGTTGCCCAGATTTACTATACGTGATCCCTCTCTGTGCACACTTAACTTTGATACAGATATTGTCATAATTCTTTTATGTATTATTTAATATGTTGATTCTGATGCTTTGTTAGTGACGCCATTATTCATGAATAAGTAAACCATATTTAACTTATTCCCAGTCACCTAATATAGCCATTGGTCTTACGCTCTATAGCTAAGTACCGAATGTGCCCCATCTGTACCTAGCTATTAAGAAAAAAACTTGTGAACCATATTGTGTGTATTTATTGTCTTTGGGTGTGATTTGAGGGATCTAGTAATATTTATATCAATGCTAGCTATGTTCTTGTCGGGCAGGATTATGTTCTAAGTTACCCAAATAAGGAACTTATGAGAACAAAGTTGGATTATGACCACGCATAACAATTTTAAACTCATTTTCATCTTTCATCTTTAACTTAAGTCAAATGTGAGAATTACTTATTGTTATGTTCATAATTATCGCAAACACCTCTTTGAATCAGGTGAAATTTGTAATAATTTGAATTCATTAGTTGTATTGATTTCATTAATTAGTTTTTTTTGTAAGTTAATTAAGGGGTTGGTGAAAATATGAAGGAATATAATGTGTTATTGTTTTTTGTTTTATAATATTATTTACACAAAGCTACACCCTGTTCCAAATAAGTACGCCTAAACTCTTGAACATCAACCTCTATAACTCACAAACTACTAGAGTAATCGAGCTAATACTACTACCATCTGGGAAGTTTAAACCAGGGAATATACTGTATGTGGACATTTACAGTCCATTTGTTCCAGGCCTTTTTGAGCTATAGAGGTTAAGCTTTCACGATCTCTGGTCTACCTATTTGGAACAGGGTATAGTAGTCATATTGGATATTCGGTAAAATTAAAGTTGACGTAAACAATCCCCTAGTTTGAGACCGTTTAGCCCTTTGAGGATAAAGACGCATCTTGACGGTTTATTCTGGCTTTCATTAGACGATTTTATTGAGCTTAGTGTGAAATTATGGGAGCTAAAGAGTTAATAGAGATAGTGTTTACCCCTCTGATTCCTAGATATCCTCCCTTAATAGCATACAAACGTCTAATGATAACCAACTTAAATGTAGCAATGCGTCTTAGATCTTCAAGGGGTTATATTGATACTGACAAGGTTGGTGTCAGAGAAGAGAGAAAAATGTGTGGAGGGGTGGGGGGGGGGGGTGAGAGGGACTGTACTCTCCACGTACCCCACCCTGAGTGATACAAATGGTACTGTTACGTCCTGGGATATATAAACACTGGGCTCTTTCTATTGGACTAGGTATGCGGCAAGAAGCAACAACGGAAAACGCTAGATCCAACCCTTATCTATAAACCCAGGCAACAAACCACCCTAAACCGTCAAGAGTCCTGCCTGGACAACGAGGTATCCTATGACTCGGTTACAGGGTGCACGCACTATAGACTGCTGATAGTCAAGCAGGCTATATAAAAGATCACACAATTAAGTTGACTTAAAGCTTCAAGGAAAAGATAGATTACGGAATTAAATTGCAGAAACAATTTAATAACAAACTAGAAGAAAGTACATTTAACGTTACGTTAATTAATACAACTAATCACCCCTGCGTGAAAGAAGGTGAAAGCAAACAGTCCTCAAAACATCGTACAGGTAGACAAGATGCGGGTTTCTAAACTGCATGTGGCTACTGTAGGATCTGATGCTTAGCAAAGAAAGTGCATTACGGATTTAGAGAACTCTTAACTCATAAGCAGGAATAAATACTAGTGATAGGCCATACAGTGTATAATGGCATAGGTATAATTAAATAAAGGCAGCAACTCGCAACATAACCACATACAGGTGTGCTTCTCACTCTTAGTCAGGCAAGCCTGCTCGGACAGAGTCTCTAAGCCACACCCTGACTCACAATGCTCACAAAAACGGTAAACTGTGGCACAATAACAAGCATACAGAGATAATAAACCCCTAGCTGTTAATCTGCCAGGTGGCAGAGGTCTAGCCGGAAGGATATAGGCTTCGGATACCCGGGCTGAGCCACCTGCTCTAGCCTAGAGACGTTCCCAAGTCTGTGCGCCAAATTACTCTAATTGAAAGGGTGCTCTCTTGAGAGACTCAGATCGCAAGTATCTGACTCTCTCCTGGCGACCCTAAAACAAAAGCAAGACGTGCTAGCGCAGTGCTGAGTGGACTAGGCAAGGGCCCTCTCACAACACAACACTAGACACACAGGGACACAGACAAGAAAATGCCCCCAGACTCCCACGGGTATCCTAGTAAAGTCGTGGGGGTCCACAGGACTCGCACCAGCAGACTTTACTTAAAGGATCGCAAAAAGCCTCCCCTCCGGTCTAGCCCCTGCTAACCTGACACAAGAACACACTAGCAAGCATGAAACCACCAAATATGAGACAACAAAAAAGCTTCCTAGGTCTCCTTAACAATTACGTCTCTGCATAAGGCCCAAAATCCTATCTAGTTATCTGAGAGCTCGTCGTTAATACAATAATAGATATAAGGTCTATCAAGGGGATGGGATAATTAAATAGATTGGTGAAGTAGTGGAAGGAAGGTATACAAAGTAAGAGAGAAAGTTTCTAAGTGGGGTTGAGAGGGATAGATATCAAGGGGGTCCGAAGGGTACGACAGTGAGGTGAGCTCTGAGTCTTGAATCTGTCTGGACTCCACACTAGGCATGCAGAATACATCCCAGACTTAGCAACACTCAACACAGTTGCCGGGTCAAAATCCTCTACCCCGTGCGTGAGTCAAAACTAAGCCTAACGTTGCAATCAAATGCATGTGACAACGTTTCAGGCTCGTCCCAAGCTGGACTCTCCCTGCGAAGCAACGTCCCCCAGCCGGTCTCTCTCTCCCGCTCGTCTCCTCCCACTCTCACTAGACTTACATCTTATATATTATAATGAAACAATCAACTATCAAGAATAAAATATACTAAGATGCGTTGGTTAAGAATAAGGGCAGCTACAAGCTGTGAAACAACATAAGACTATCCCAGACATTAGTTACGTTGTCGTAGGATATATACTAAGGAAAAGCCTGCCGGCCGGCTGCCGCCAGCCGGTTTCAAAACGGCTGGGCAGCCGACGCGCGCGCATGCCCGCACGTGGCTACTATGCAGAAGCGTCACACCTCCCCCAAGATATAAGACCCTTGACTAAGTTCTTCATATCTAACAGAAAGCTTCTCATAGTACCACACACTGTTGCGACACAAGGCACTATGTATAAAACAAATACAAACTGTTGCGCTCCACCGAGCAAGTTCAACTAACTTAGCGACAATAAGCGAAAACATTCAACTTAGATACCGCTACAACATTTTATACAAAATTCTACACGTTATAATAAATACAGAGTTTTTATAAGGTTTTTGCTTTTTGCTTTTTTTTGCTTTTTCGGCTGAACTACAGTGACAGCCTATTTTCCTCCACACTCAACCCTCAATCCTGTGGCACTCTAACCAACATCATCCACCCTTGATAGACAATCCTCTATCACGTTATCAGAACCGGCAATATGGCGTATGTCCAGATTATACTCCTGAAGCATGAGTGACCACCTGGTCAGCCTCATATTCCGGTTATGAAACTGATTCAAGAATTTCAGAGGGTGATGATCGGTATAAACCACTACGACTGGTCCGAAAGCAGGAACATATACATCTAAGTGCCTGAGCGCCAGCACTATCGCCAGGAGTTCTTTTTCAATTACAGAGTAATTCCTTTGTGCACTATTGAATTTTTTACTGTAAAAACTCACTGGATGTTCGATACCTTCATCATCTGTCTGTAACAAGACAGCCCCAGCCCCTACGCCACTGGCATCAGTCGCCAGCTGAAAAGGTCTGCTGAAGTCCGGGGCCCTGAGTATGGGGAGGGTACATAACAGGTGTTTCACCAAGGAAAACGCCTCTGCACACTCAGGAGACCACCGGAACTTCTTGTCCTTAGATAATAAGTCAGTTAAAGGTGCCAGTACAGTCGAATAGCCTTTGATGAAGCGACGATAATAGCCTATCATACCTAGAAACCGCATGATTTGTTTCTTAGTCGTAGGCTGGGGAAACTGATCGATGGCTTTGATCTTTGTCTGTGGAGGGCACACCTGACCCATCCCCACCTCGAACCCCAGGTACAAAACTGTGGCTTTGACAAAATCGTACTTACCCAGGTATACCACCAAACCTGCTTCATTCAGTTTATTAAAAAGCTGTCCGATGTGAGCACAGTGACTGTTAAAATCCTCGTCGTATATTATGACATCATCTAGGTACACCGTACAGTTGGGAATGTCGGCTACAATGTCGTTCATTAATTTCTGAAACGTTGAAGGGGCATTTTTCAGCCCGTATGGCATAACATGGCAATGATATGTGGCACCGTCCACCACAAACCCACACACCTCTCGCGCTCGCTCAGACAAGGGTACTTGCCAATAACCCTTAACAAGGTCTATCTTATCCACACTGTCGTCCACGCGAGGGAGAGGGTAGGCATTTGTGGGGGTTAAACCATTCAACCTGCGGAAATCTATACAAAACCGCACCTTGCCATCTGGTTTGGGCTGCAGTGTGACTGGGGAAGTCCACCTTACTGCATCCTCAGAAATCAGCCCACGTTTCAGCATATAATCCAGCTCTTCCCTAAGTTCTGGTAATTTAATAGGGGGAACACGGTATGGCACTGATTTAAAGGGCGGGTGGTCCCCAACATCGACATCGTGCACCGCTTGAGTAGTGAGGCCAGGATGCTCCGCGAAAACAGCTGGGTTTGAATCAAACAAGTGCTGCACAGCTACACGCTGTTGCTCAGGCAGGTGCAATATCAACTCGTGAGCCACTTGTCTAGAATTCCCCGCCCACTGATCCGCGGAAACATGACAATCCCAATTATCCTCCCCCGCAGCTTGACTGTCCCTTCCTCCTTCTCCACCACGATCGCTGCAGATCAGCACCGGGACAGTGAGAGGCTCGGAGGGGCGCCTCACATACTCATTCATCAGATTTACATGGCAAAGTTGGTTCTTTTTCTTACGATCAGGAGTAGCTACTAAATAGTCGAGATCAGAAACCTTCCTTACAACCCGATACGGACCAGAATACTTGCCAGACAAGGGGTGTCCCACCAGAGGCAGTAGTATCAGTACCTCCTGATCTACTTCAAACTCCCTCAGCTTCACCTTCTGGTCGTATCTGTCCTTCATCTGAGCTTGTGAACTCTTAAGGTTCCGACCTGCTACCTCCAAGCTCTTTAGCATTCTCTCACGGCTTTCATCTACATACTTTAGAAGCGAGCATGGCTTTGTGACTCCCTCCCAGATCTCCTTGACTATGTGGAGGGGCCCCCTGACCCTGTGTCCAAAAACCAACTCGTTCGGGCTAAATCCCAAGCTCTCCCCAGGTACTTCTCTCGCAGAAAATAAAACGTATAGGAGACCTAGATCCCAGTCTTTCCCATTTTCCATGCAATAACACCGCAACATACTCTTGAGAGTCGAGTGCCACCTTTCCAAAACTCCCTGACTCTCGGAATGGTAGGCAGATGACACCACAGACACTATCCCATGTTGCTGCATGGTCTGCTTAAACAGAGCAGAAGTAAAATTGGATCCCTGATCAGACTGGATCTCCTGAGGGTAGCCATAACGAGAGAAATAGACAAGCAGGTTTTTGACAACAGTCTTAGCCATCCCGTTGTGCATGGGGTAGGCATCTGGATACCGTGTTGCTACATCCAATACAGTTAGTAAAAATGTATTGCCGGCAATAGTGGGGGGCAATGGGCCAACCATATCGATAACTACTTTGCTGAAGGGCGGCCCAATGACAGGGATGGGTTGTAACGGGGCTCTCGGGATGACCTGATTGGGTTTCCCAACAACTTGACAAGTGTGACACTGTGACACCCATGACACGACACTCGCCTTTAACCCAGGCCACCAGAAAAGCTTGCTCAGAGCTGCCTCCATCTTACGTGCCCCCAGGTGCCCTGCCAAAGGCACATCATGAGCTAATCTTAATAAGGTCTCACGGCACACCCTCGGTACTACTAACTGGTCCACTAATCCTGACCCGCCATCCCACTTTTTCTTGGGATCCTGATGTCTCCGATACAAGATCCCCTCGGACAAGAAAAAATCACCAGCCTGCGCATCCCCATCGCTCTCCAGTTCGATAGCACCATTACCACACGCCCTGACTTCAGGATCTTCCAGCTGCAAGGAACATATATCAGCAGGTGTGAGATTATCCAAGTTCATCTTAAATAATTTATTTCCACCTCCAATGTCCCGATGAGCCATCCTTTCCTCACGCTGCGCATAACGATGCTGTCGCAGAGTCTCTTCCTGCCCTGCACCTGCACTAGCGGTGACAGGCCCCGGGGCCTCTCCAGACTCTAACATAGGTGCCAATAATGAGTCACCAAGAAACACTGCCGGCTCAAAACTCTCCAATTGACCAACACTTCCCGTTTTCTTGTGACCTTTCCTCCGCGGTTTGATAGACTGAGGTGGTGGCTGCAAGGCTCCGGATGTCTGAGAACGCTTCACAACACACGCCATCGTTTGTACGCTACACTTCTCAACCCACTCCTGTTCCTCCCTACTAACGTCGGCCGCCTTCTCGGCAACGACCAAGGGTGAAACCTTAGAAGCAGGCACCGCAAATCGTTGCCGAGGAGGAGGTCGACGCCCCCAACAGGCAAGTTCTCTACAATTCCTACATCCAGCTCCTTCGCCACACCACCCACCTCCAGCTCAATCCGCACCAGCGGGTAGGACTTCGTAGCATTGATCCCCTGAACTACCACCACCCGAGCAGCGTTAATCGGCCTACCAGTAAAGTTCTTTAACAAGGTCTGAGAATCCCCGTATCACGCAATAGCTTAACTCCTCGCCTTTCGCCAGCCCACCTCACAAAACCATGCCCTCTATGACCCCCAAAGACGTCGCGGACAGGGTTCGAGCCTTCCGGACTCTTGAACACAGGCTGTGTCCCACCCTCTGATGAACTACCCTTGGCAAACTCAGAAGATATAGGCGACACCCCTATGCTGCGGGCCAATGACACAACCTTGTTTGGTGGCTTGTTCGGACAAGCATTTGCAAAGTGACCCTCCTTGTGACATGCAAAGCACTCTTTACTCTTTGGTTTCCCTTGGGAGTGGGAGGTACCATTAGACTTCTTATACGGGACAGTATTTGGTTTATGTTCAGTTTTATTGTCAGTCCTAGATGGTTTTGTATATTTATGTGTATCAAAATTCTTGGGAGGGGGAGGGGTACGATCCTTTGCACCCGACTCACTCCTAGCTGCTGCTCCGCACCCTCGAATTAATGACAGTCGGAGGTCAGCCATTTCTGCTGCCTCCTGGAGAGTTCTAGGATTTGTTTCCTTTATATTTAATGTTAAGTCCCCGCTTGTTCACTTAAAGAACTGCTCCAAGAGAACCAGCTCACTCAACTCCTCAAAAGTAGCTGCCCTCTCAGAACGCAGCCAATGTCGTAGTGCATCAGACAAGTCCCGGGCGTGTTCTAGGAAGGTACTATCCTTGCCCTTAGTAACACCCCGAAACTTCAAGCGGTAAGTTTCTGGTTGTAACTCATAGGCCCGTAGCACAGCCTTCTTTAGCTCATCATAAACTACACAGGACTCTAAAGGTAGTGCATCATACGCTTTTAGCCCCTTTCCTAGGAGTCTTGATGAAACTAATGCTGCCCACTTGTCCTGAGGCCACTGGTGTTCCTGACACTTCTTCTCAAATCGCATACAAAACTCAGCCACACATAATTCATCGAACACAGGAACTAGTTTAAGCAGGTGCGACAATGATTGGTCCCGATGTCTGTTACCTCCCCCAATATTTCGCCCTGTTACCTCCACTCGAGATCTCTCCAGCTCCCTGTCAGCCCGATACCTAGTAGACTCTGCCTGCAGTTCAGCCTCTCATATAGCTGTTCTCTCTGCGGCCTCAGCCTGAGCTCTAGCAATCTCAGCCTGCACACTAGCCTGTCTCTCAGCAGCCTCAACCTGAGCTCTAGCAACCTCAACCTTGGCCATCTCAAGCCGAAACAACAAATCTGGAGTCAACCCTTGAGGAGGGAAGGTGCATTTAATGGAGAGGGTCCCTGTGATTGAATTCCACGCTGCCATTGACCATCAACTTGGGGGTATGTACTAAATTCAGGCATCCTGACGTTTGATATGGGGGTAGAGTGGAGGGGGGGCTGGGACCGGGCCCCCAGTCGCCTCTCCACTCAGGTCTCTCCCTTCTAAACCCAATATCAAAGTCCTCAGCTGATCTTTCCTCATGCCACTTAAACCCTGGTGACCCTGAAGACCTGCCACACACTTTAAGCCATACTTATTCAGCTTCAACACCCTGGCAGCGGTAAGGGGCACCTCTAAAAATCTTCTAGCACCCTCCTCCCTATCGACTAGCCACTCCACAGGTCTTTCTCCCTCCGAGCCCGTATCGTCACCTGACCCATCACTGTGTTCTGATGTATTAGACATGTTTGTGTACTGCAGTAATTATCACGGTTATAGAATGTGCCTTATCTCCTATGCAAGTATGTATATACTAATGTTATTTAAAGTCTTTAATGTGTTATATTGGTTGCTCCAAAAAAAAACTCTATGTCCACTGTATTCCTCTAATCATAAGGAATCTCAAAACAAATGACCACTATATTCCTCTGTTCAGTATATCCTATGCAAGGTCGCCATTTGTTACATCCCGGGATATATAAACACTGGGCTCTTTCTATTGGACTAGGTATGCGGCAAGAAGCAACACCGGAAAACTCTAGATCCAACCATTATCTATAAACCCAGGCAACAAACCACCCTAAACCGTCAAGAGTCCTGCCTGGACAACGAGGTATCCTATGACTCGGTTACAGGGTGCACGCACTATAGACTGCTGATAGTCAAGCAGGCTATATAAAAGATCACACAATTAAGTTGACTTAAAGCTTCAAGGAAAAGATAGATTACGGAATTAAATTGCAGAAACAATTTAATAACAAACTAGAAGAAAGTACGTTTAGCGTTACGTTAATTAATACAACTAATCACCCCTGCGTGAAAGAAGGTGAAAGCAAACAGTCCTCAAAAACATCGTACAGGTAGACAAGATGCAGGTTTCTAAACTGCATGTGGCTACTGTAGGATCTGATGCTTAGCAAAGAAAGTACGTTACGGATTTAGAGAACTCTTAACTCATAAGCAGGAATAAATACTAGTGATAGGCCATACAGTGTATAATGGCATAGGTATAATTAAATAAAGGCAGCAACTCGCAACATAACCACATACAGGTGTGCTTCTCACTCTTAGTCAGGCAAGCCTGCTCGGACAGAGTCTCTAAGCCACACCCTGACTCACAATGCTCACAAAAACGGTAAACTGTGGCACAATAACAAGCATACAGAGATGATAAACCCCTAGCTGTTAATCTGCCAGGTGGCAGAGGTCTAGCCGGAAGGATATAGGCTTCGGATACCCGGGCTGAGCCACCTGCTCTAGCCTAGGGACGTTCCCAAGTCTGTTCACCAAATTACTCTAATTGAAAGGGTGCTCTCTTGAGAGACTCAGATCGCAAGTATCTGACTCTCTCCTGGCGACCCTAAAACAAAAGCAAGACGTGCTAGCGAAGTGCTGAGTGGACTAGGCAAGGGCCCTCACACAACACAACACTAGACACACAGGGACACAGACAAGATAATGCCCCAAGACTCCCACGGCTATCCTAGTAAAGTCGTGCGGGTCCACAGGACTCGCACCAGCAGACTTTACTTAAAGGATCGCAAAAAGCCTCCCCTCCGGTCTAGCCCCTGCTAACCTGACACAAGAACACACTAGCAAGCATGAAACCACCAAATATGAGACAACAAAAAAGCTTCCTAGGTCTCCTTAACAATTACGTCTCTGCATAAGGCCCAAAATCCTATCTAGTTATCTGAGAGCTCGTCGTTAATACAATAATAGATATAAGGTCTATCAAGGGGATGGGATAATTAAATAGATTGGTGAAGTAGTGGAAGGAAGGTATACAAAGTAAGAGAGAAAGTTTCTAAGTGGGGTTGAGAGGGATAGATATCAAGGGGGTCCGAAGGGTACGACAGTGAGGTGAGCTCTGAGTCTTGAATCTGTCTGGACCCCACACTAGGCATGCAGAATACATCCCAGACTTGGCAACACTCAACACAGTTGCCGGGTCAAAATCCTCTACCCCGTGCGTGAGTCGAAACTAAGCCTAACGTTGCAATCAAATGCATGGGACAACGCTTCAGGCTCGTCCCAAGCTGGACTCTCCGCGTGAAGCAACGTCCCCCAGCCGGTCTCTCTCTCAGGCTCGTCTCCTCCCACTCTCACTAGACTTACATCTTATATATTATAATGAAACAATCAACTATCGAGAATAAAATATACTAAGATGCGTTGTTTGAGAATAAGGGCAGCTACAAGCTGTGAAACAACATAAGAATATCCCAGACATTAGTTACGTTGTCGTAGGATATATACTAAGGAAAAGCCTGCCGGCCGGCTGCCGCCTGCCGGCCGGCTGCCGCCAGCCGGTTTCTAAACGGCTGGGCAGCCGACGCGCGCGGATCCCCGCATGTGGCTACTATGCAGAAGCGTCACAGTACCTATGACCTTCCTTGGGTTCTTCCCGTTAATTAAGGATGTTTGGCCCCAATAGTTTTCAGATTTTAACACGTTCGGCTCATTAGCTTGCCGATTTTAAGACTTTTCGCCCCATTTATTTGTCAATATCAAGACTTGTCGTGCCATTTAGATGTCTATTTTTTCCTGGCGAGCGATAGCGAGCCTGTAATTTAGGAGGATCATCTTTCTACCAACAAATTTACAAATGTATCCAGAAGGGGAATCTTGGGGATATTTTATTAAGTGCGATGGAGGTCTAGGGAGGGAAAACAAAATAATCAAGAAATAATATTTAATAAATATATCAACCAATAAATAACCCCTCCCCCTTAAATAGGCAACCGTGAAACTTAAGCCGGTTAACCCCTTCTGTACCGGCTACGTCTATTATATATTATTCTAGCTATCTTTAGACGATTTTTTGCAGTTTAAAAAGGATCTGTAGAAGTAAAAAAGGTTCAGTGAGATAGGTCAAGGCCTGATCATTACTGGAGGCCTTAGGAAACTTAATATAATCGTCTAAAATTAGCCAGAATAAAGTTAAAAGAAGGTCGCCGGTAAATAAGGGGTTAATAAACGGACACGGACACTAAGAAATATTAACCAATTCAGTGGCGGCTATTAGGCGATTTCATTCAGCTTAGGAAGGACGTCTACCCATTTAAAGGTTGCAGACTATCTCAAAGAATGATTTTAGCTACCATACATATTACCTAAGATTCATATTACCGTAAAAATTTTGCTGAAATCAAATAAAGACATCACCGGTACATAGAGGGTATAATGAACACGCAGCGAATGTAGATAAATACATTTACATTTAAATGTATAGGCCTATGTGAAGTCTTAGGGCATAAAGGTGTAATATAACAAATAAGGATGTAAGGAAGAAGGGGGCTGCCTCGTATTACGCCTCATGCTGATTTCCAATGTTCTTATGTTCTTATATGATTAAACCAATACATATATATATATAGAGAGAGAAAACTAAAAAAAATCATAACTGCCATCAAAGACTGGAACAACCTATTACAGACAGACCATGAAAAGAGAACATTGTACTCCTTCAGACGCAGCTTGAAGGAGCACCTGAACCGAAAAGCTGCGGGAAGGGAACACTAAGCTCATGTCTACTACTAAATTCGACATAAAAAATAGGCAACAAAACATACTAAAAATTATTGCTTAAATATTCTATCAAGTCCAATTATAGAATGAAAGGTATCTTAGTTTAGCCCCCTAGAAATACTTTCTCTAAATTGCTAACTACACATATGCATTTACATTATGTCATCCCCTTTTTCGCCAGCTAACTTAATCCCACACGGACCCCAATGGAAATACGCCTAAAGGCCGCGTCATACGGAGGCCGAACGTACTAGGACAAAGTCCCGAATAGGATGACTTGGCACATTTTTACCGAATTATGCCGAGACCCTCTCGATTGGTGAGGCCTACGAACATGGCCCGAACGAGTTAAGAATAATATACGATAGTCAAGAACGACCTACGACAAACTCTCGAACAACTACCGAACAAGAACCGAACATAAACTCGTTATGCAAAGAATGAGTTACGAACATACCCGAATCATCAGACACAGTTCCGAATGACATTGGAATGATTTACGATAATGAACCGAACTTGACCGAACTAAAACCGATGAGATGCCGACAAACAACAGATAGAGAAGAACAACATTAGAACAGCATCAGACTGCTTTACGAACATTCGTACTGTAGCAAGAACATTTGTACCTGCCCTATATAAAAGAAATTGGTTGGCTCACACCCCACCAGTCTCAACCCAGCGATCGACACGGCAACATGGCAGCACCCCCTGATGACCTGTGCGATGATTTGGAGAGGGCCATACACTACCAGGAGCTTGTCGTTGCCACCCTCAATCATCAGCTGATGTGCCACACCCTCCTGAAATTAAAGCGGGCCCGCCGTGTACGTGCCAGGAGACCACGAAGCTGCAGCGTCAAGCCATTGTATAGACAGAGATTATCCTACGGACACTACCACCAATTGATGAAGACGCTAATGGCAATCGACAAGCCCACCTACAAGTACTATCTCCGTATGGACGAGGAGCTCTACAATGAAATCGTAAGCCGTGTGACCCCCGGGATCAAGAAGGAGGAAACCAATTGGAAGAAGCCCCTGGAGCCTGGTTTGCGAGTTGCCATGACTCTACGTTTCTTGGCAACGGGCGAGGCATACAAGAGTATGGCACTCAATTTTCTTGTTGGTGCCAACACAATTTCCCTGGTGGTACGTGAGACGTGCGAGGCCATAATTCAAGAGTACATGGAGGAGGTAATTGTCTGCCCATCAACACCGGAAGGCTGGAAGGAGGTTGCCAAGGGGTTCAATGACAGGTGGAACTTCCGGCACACCGTGGGAGCAATCGACGGAAAGCACATTGCCATACAGCCTCCTGCAAACACTGGGTCCATTTACTTCAACTACAAGCACTACAACTCCATTGTGCTCCTGGCAGTTGTTGATCACCTGGGGAAATTTATGTATGTGGATGTTGGAGCGAACGGGTCCGCATCTGATGGGGGCATTTTCCAGGTGACCGACATCCGGAAGGCGCTGGAGGACGGTGCAGCAGGACTGCCGGCACCTGAGCCATTCCCAGGGGATGACAAGCCAGTGCCCTACTTCCTTGTGGGTGATGACGCATTCCCCATGAGGGAGTGGTTGCAGAAGCCATACCCTTTCCGAGGACTCGATCAACCCAAGAGGAATTTCAACTACAGACTTTCTCGGGCCAGGAGGCAGGTTGAAAATGCCTTTGGTATGCTGGCGAACCGCTTCCGGTGTCTTCTCACCACTCTCAATATTCACCCCATCACCGTGGAGAAGGTAGTCCTCGCAGCCTTCATTCTCCATAACAAGCTCATTGACAGACGCCCAGACGACAACATCAACATTGTGCAACCAACGAGCCACAAGGTGACTGGAACAGGGACCCCTTGGATGGACTGGAGCCATCGCAACGCCAGACTGGGCCAGCCGCTGCCAAACTTGTGAGGGAATACTTGACAGACTACTACAGCAGGCCACAACAGCGCCTGTCCTGGCAGGTGCCTCGCCAGTAAACCGGTAAGTACTTATTTTTAATCTAATTAGTATTGTTTATCCACTCAAAAGTCATTCAAGCGTTCATTAAATTTTAATATGCACTACGTTTGCCATGTTAATTTTGTATATTAAATTTATATTGCCTACTTTGATTTCCATCGGTCTATAATTTCTTTATTACTATGATTGCATTGACACCAGTTATTATATTGTTACTGTTTAATAGTCAACTAATTGTTTTAACTAATATCAATATAACCAAGTATTCCAAGTTCTATTTTTCTTATTATTTAAGAAACTTGTCTTTACTAATGTTTACTAGTCAACTGTGTAAATCAATTATTGTTACTATAATTCTAACCAAGCTATTGTTACTGAAAAGGTTATCCAAGTAATTTGTTGTAGTATTATTCATTGTGAAAATTAGTAAGATAAATCATTTATATTAATTAATTGTTTCATTCATAATAGTTTCCCATAATAATATTTTCCAATTATGTGGCATGTGAATTATCTGTGGTTACAAACCCAATATCAATATAACCAAGTATTCCAAGTTATATTTTTCTTATTATTTAATATGAAACTTGTCTTTCCTAATGTTTACTAGTCAACTGTGTAAATCAATTATTTGTACTATAAATCTAACCAAGCTATTGTTACTAAAAAGGTTATCCATGTCATTTCTTGTAGTATTATTCATTGTGAACATTACTAAGATAAATCATTTATATAAATTAATTTTTTCATTCATAATAGTTTCCCATATTAATAGTTTCCAATTATGTGGCATGTGAATTATCTGTTGTTACAAAACCTTCTTTTAGGAGAAATTACGAAACAATTACAAACATTGTAATACTTTATTATAAATTTTATAACACTGTATATATATTTTATGTTAAACTAGAATGATAGCAGGTACACGGTTGGAAAGCATCACAGACAGGCAGGTACACAGTGTTGGTTTACTGGAATTCATGATTAATCATACGATCCACAAACCCCGGGGAAATATCAGCCATGCGTGGTGTGTGGGCCCTGGGAGACTCGACTGGTGTGGCCTCAGGTCGTCCCATGCTTGGCGGGTGAGACCTCCAAGATCTTGGTGTGTTTGGGGCGCCCATTTGTTTCCCACCATGGTAGTAGGAAGGCCCGGGGGGTTGCAGATTCTCATAGTAGGGTTGTGGTGGATATGTACGAGATTGTTGGGCATCCGAGTCCATAGGGCCAAACCGTGGGAGGCTCCCTGTGCCACGGCTATGGCACCGCATAGCGTTGGTGAACCGGATCATCTCCCCCAAGTAGTGGTCCACGAGAGGCGGCTCCAGATCCAACAGGCTGTTCTGGACATAGCCGTGGAACAGCTTAATCGCCTGCTGTGCTGGGGTGTCCTGCTTCTTGGTGTCCCAGCGGCGGTACAGTTCGTTTAAGTTCTCCTCCCCCTGACGTAGCTGTGGGCAGAAAGGTTGAACTTTATAACATGAACAAGATAAAAAATGAAATGACAAACATTCATACAATGTAGCCAGGTATTACAGGTTCTCCTCACCCTGACGTACCTGTTGCCAAAAAAGTTTTATATTAGAACATGAGCAAGATAAACATTAAAATTACATAAACATTCATACACTGTAGCCCGGTATTAAATGGTTCTCCTCCCCCTGACGTACCTGTTGCCAGAAAAGTTGTACATTAGAACATGAGCAAGATATACATTACAATTACATAAATATAATAATAACATTATTAATAACATTATAAAATTATTACCTTATCATACAGGTCCCTCTCAATGGGGTCCTCTGGAGTAGCAGCTGCTTTGGTGCGGGGCCGGGGTACCGTGGGCACGGCCGTGGACGTGGAGGCAACAACTTCAGCGGCTGGCGACACCTCAGCCACATCCTCTACCTCCGGGTCGCCGAGACTCTCCACGGCAGCATCCGGGACTGGGGCAGCATCAGCTTTTTTGTACTTCTGTGAAATCTATATAACATATAAATACATATTGTCACAACATTTATCATTATGATACATTCACACAACACATTCACACAATTTATAACATGAATATGACTATTAACTTGTAGGACACTTTATGATGTCGTAAGTGCATGTAAATTTACTGTATATTTCACTAGTATTGAATAATGTACTCATGAACATAACGTAGATCAGTTTTATATGTAAACTTGTGAAGGGACTTTATGATGCATATAACATGTTAATTTGTTACACAGTTGACAAATTGTAATGTATAATTGACTCATGAACATTACTTATATTATTAGTTATATTATTAATATACAATGTACACTTGTAAAGAACTTTTTTATGATGCATAACAACATGTGAATTTGGTGTCCATTTGGCAAATTGTATTGTATTTTGTTGGATAAATTAAACAATTCTTTTCAATATCAAAGTGCACGACTTGTTTCCATTGTCCATATGTAAATATTATCTCATCAACATTTTAACGTGGTTAATTATTTCACACGTACCTTGCTCTTCCTGGTCGCACTTTTGACCAGGTGTGGTTGGAGAAAGAAGAAAGTCGCCTTTATCCACTGCTCTCGCTCCGTCAGGGACTTGGTACCAGAACCAGACTTGACCTCCACCAGCTTCCCATACCGCGTCCGCATCCCCTCCAACCATTTAAACAGCACTTGAACTGCAAAACAATAAATTTACATAAATACCTGTACACTCCATACATTTCTGAACACAAAATATTAAAAAGTATTTCATTATATCTCACCTGTAACACCCAACTCCGTGGCTTTTTTGTTGAGCACGCTGTCCTTCATACTCCTGTCACGGAATGCCCTCAGCTTCCTGTTGTAGAGGAACTCATTATCGCGGTACCACTAAGCGACAGCCACCTCCTGTGCCTCCGGCAGGATGGCGTAGACACGCTTCCTTTTATCGGCTGGGCGCTGTTTTGAGGTGTTGCAGAAGCCGGTGTGTCTTGGGAGTCCTGTGGGTGGGTCGTCGAGCTGGTTGATGTCGTTTGCTGGGTAGACATCTGTGTCTGGTCCTCATCATTGTCCGACTCGTGCATCGGGCTGTCACCTAATTCCGGGAAATTCTTTGGAAAGAAGCGGAGTTTTATGGGTTGGGTGGTGACATCTTCATCTGCATTGCTGCCGACGGAGACGTCTTCATCGGAGATGTGTTGGGCAGCCTCATACTGTGTGTTGTGTTCTGTCTCCTCCTCCGAGGCTGATGACATAACATTCACGGAATCCTGGGTGAGGAACAGGACGACGGACGCGTTGTCAGGGGCTGTAGTAGGAGCTGGGGTCTTGGCAGCCTTCTTCCCTTTAAAATTGAGTTTTGATCCCTTGGGCATGGTGAAGGTGTGTAGAGTAGAGTCGTTGTGGGTGGCTGGATAGAGTGGTGAATCACTGACTACTGTGAGTGATGCATCTCCTGGCAGCTATATATAGGGGTCCGTGCGGGTGGCTGCCAACGTACGATCAGTCGGGTTCACTCAGGGTGTCGTGTGCACTTTGTGCTTGCCCCGGTCCCGCGCTCCAGTGATTCAGGTGTGCCGTGTGCAAATTGTGAAAGGTGTGCGTACCCACGCGGACCCACGTGGGACCGAAACTAGCATTCCGACATGTAGGCAGTTATTCGGGGAAAGTTCCGTTGTTACTCGTAGCTAATTCTATTAGTTCGTAATCAAATCTGAATTAATTCTTAATTAAACAAGATTAATCGAGCATTCATCGTAAATTAATCGTATATTTGTCGTATATTTGTCTTAATTTGATCGTAACTTGTTCTGATATTTCGTAACTCGTACGGGGTTTAGTCGGGAATACGAGGGATTCATCGTAATTTTAGCGATGTTTTGTCGGAAATTGTTCGGGATTTGTTCGGGATTTGTTCGGGTAGTTCATAACAGATTCGGCAATTGAAAAAAGTACCGAACAAGTCCCGAAACATAAGACCAAACTACGAATTAATCAGAACAACTCCCGAACGAGTTACGAATAACTCAAGACCAACATCCGACCATTTTGTAACGTTTTTTTTACTCGAATGTTCGTAGAAATTTTGTGTAGCCACTAAATTTTTCCCGACTCTCCGGAATGTCGGCAACATACATGAACAACATCAGACCAACCCACGAATATTACGGAACGTATGCCGAATTATGCAGAATCTACCCGACCGGCCTGAAATTTGATTTTTTTTTGCAAGTCATCCTATTCGGGACTTTGTCCTAGTACGTTCGGCCTCTGTATGATGCGGCCTTAACGGCCTTACTGGGCTATTCTTAGTTGGAATTATACAAAGCTGGTACATGTCATATTCGAAACATATTATCTTGTACCAACATTGTAAAATGTTAACTGAATAATATGTTTTCTTCTTCTTCTTCTTATTATTATTATTATTATTATTATTAAAATATAAAACGTATGTGACCTCTTTACTCTTCCGCTCTTCGTCTTGCTCTCTGGCGCCACTGTGTCTCTCTTGTTTATGGTCAATATTGTCTAGTACTGCTCTCTATATTGTCTAGTACTGCTCTCTATATTGTCTAGTACTGCTCTCTATATTGTCTAGTACTGCTCTCTATATTGTCTAGTACTGCTCTCTATATTGTCTAGTACTGCTCTCTATATTGTCTAGTACTGCTCTCTATATTGTCTAGTACTGCTCTCTATATTGTCTAGTACTGCTCTCTATATTGTCTAGTACTGCTCTCTATATTGTCTAGTACTGCTCTCTATATTGTCTAGTACTGCTCTCTATATTGTCTAGTACTGCTCTCTATATTGTCTAGTACTGCTCTCTATATTGTCTAGTGCTGCTCTCTATATTGTCTAGTACTGCTCTCTATATTGTCTTCCTCTCTTACTGTACACTGTCATACACTAATACATTACCTTCCTCTCTTACTGTACACTGTCATACACTCATACATTACCTTCCTCTCTTACTGTACACTGTCATACACTCATACATTACCTTCCTCTCTTACTGTACACTGTCATACACTCATACACTACCTTCCTCTCTTACTGTACACTGTCATACACTCATACATTACCTTCCTCTCTTACTGTACACTGTCATACACTAATACATTACCTTCCTCTCTTACTGTACACTGTCATACACTAATACATTACCTTCCTCTCTTACTGTACACGGTCATACACGAATACATTACCTTCCTCTATTACTGTACACTGCCATACACTCATACATTACCTTCCTCTCTTACTGTACACTGTCATACACCCATACATTACCTTCCTCTCTTACTGTACACTGTCATACACCCATACATTACCTTCCTCTCTTACTGTACACTGTCATACACTCATACATTACCTTCCTCTCTTACTGTACACTGTCATACACTCATACATTACCTTCCTCTCTTACTGTACACTGTCATACACTCATACATTACCTTCCTCTCTTACTGTACACTGTCATACACCCATACATTACCTTCCTCTCTTACTGTACACTGTCATACACTCATACATTACCTTCCTCTCTTACTGTACACTGTCATACACTCATACATTACCTTCCTCTCTTACTGTACACCATCATACACTCATACATTAACTTCCTCTCTTACTGTACACTGTCATACACTCATACATTACGTTCCTCTATTACTCTACACTGTCATACACCCATACATTACCGTCCTCTTTTACTGTACACTGTCATACACTCATACATTACCTTCCTCTCTTACTGTACACTGTCATACACTCATACATTACCTTCCTCTCTTACAGTACACTGTCATACACTCATACATTACCTTCCTCTCTTACTGTACACTGTCATACACCCATACATTACCTTCCTCTCTTACTGTACACTGCCATACACTCATACATTACCTTCCTCTCTTACTGTACACTGTCATACACTCATACATTACCTTCCTCTCTTACTGTACACTGTCATACACTCATACATTACCTTCCTCTCTTACTGTACACTGTCATACACTCATACATTACCTTCCTCTCTTACTGTACACTGTCATACACTCATACATTACCTTCCTCTCTTACTGTACACTGTCATACACTCATACATTACCTTCCTCTCTTACTGTACACTGGCATACACTCATACATTACCTTCCTCTCTTGCTGTACACTGCCATACACTCATACATTACCTTCCTCTCATACTGTACACCATCATACACTCATACATTACCTTCCTCTCTTACTGTACACTGTCATACACTCATACATTACCTTCCTCTCTTACTGTACACTGTCATACACTCATACATTACCTTCCTCTCTTACTGTACACTGTCATACCCCCATACATTACCTTCCTCTTTTACTGTATACTGTCATACACTCATACATTACTTTCCTCTCTTACTGTACACTGTCATACACTCATACATTACCATCCTCTCTTAATGTACACTGGCATACACTCGTACATTACGTTCCTCTATTACTCTACACTGTCATACACCCATACATTACCGTCCTCTTTTACTGTACACTGTCATACACTCATACATTACCTTCCTCTCTTACTGTACACTGTCATACACTCATACATTACCTTCCTCTCTTACAGTACACTGTCATACACTCATACATTACCTTCCTCTCTTACTGTACACTGTCATACACCCATACATTACCTTCCTCTCTTACTGTACACTGCCATACACTCATACATTACCTTCCTCTCTTACTGTACACTGTTATACACTCACATACAGTACATTCCTTATTTTCACTATAGTCCCTTACGGTTGCATTCTTTAAGGCATTTAGTGCCGGTGCTTTCCTTTTTATCTTATTCTGGCTACTATTGGACAGTTTTACTCATATTATAATGGGCCTCCAGCACTTAAAAGGCTTCTAACGATCTCACTTCACCCTCTTTACTACCACAGAACCTTCTGTAACTGCACAAAAAAGTTTAAATATGGTCAGAATACAATTTAATAGACGTCGCCGGTACAGAATGGGCTAAAAAATGGGATGGCTGATTCCTAACCCATATTCAGTGTAAAATAGGAGCTTGACTTTTGGTTCTGTCTATCTGTCTATTGCCGGACGCCGTGATCCCCGAATGGGAGGGCACGAACGAAATGGCTCCATGAGCCTCTGTCACCAATCAGTCGACGCCCCTCCTCCCATCCAGCACCGCCTTCACTCATATACTTCATAACTGCATCCTTCCACCTCTCACTCGGTCTATCTCTCCCTCTCTGTCCCTCCACCTCACTCTTGTGCACTCTCTTAGTCATTCTCTCGCTTCTCAATTGTTACACATAGCCGAACCATCTCAAGGTGTTCCTTTTCACACTTTCCAGCACATCTACATCCACACTTCACCTCTTTCGTACTTCCTCATTCGTCTGTCTTTCGTCCTCCATGTAACTCCGCACGCACTTCTCAAGTGTTACGACCGGCACAACGAAATAAACAAGGGCACTTAATATTGGACTACAAGATAGGCTAGATCTGCAACAACCGTACGCTAATTCCAAACCCTCGAACTATTAAGCCGGTGAACAAAACACTTAAACCCTCCAGAGTTAATCTACTGGATAACGGGGTATCAATTAACTGGGTTAAGTGTACTTCTACAAAGGCTTTCCGGTGACGGCAAAGCCTGCTCACAACAAGAGTAATTACGCTAATAAAAAGCTCTCGAGTAATAACAATGCTTAAATAAACTATGACAAGATTTAATAAAAGGTTATATGCTTACTTTATCTTTAGTGTGAGTTTGGACTCAACACTTAAACTCTTCAATGCTCTATGAAAACACTTGAAGTCTAGTCCTACAGCAAACAGATATGGAATCTTCTGAAAAACGTCTGATGCTCTAAGATGCTCGTCAAATATAGAACAGAAATAATGCAGGGGCAGGACACCAAAGCGTGTATCTTAAATACACCAAGAGGTAGGATTATATATGGAAACAAGAGAGTGCAACAACTCTGTGAAAGCACTAACAACAGCAACTCAAAAACAGTACTTCCTTAGCCAAAGTAACAGCCATACTGGGTTGTGCACAATGCATCAACCTAGGCTAAAACAATACGTGAATAATTGCTAAAACATACGCGGTTAAAGTTAATAAACAAAATGCTGTCTTTCTTACTAATAAAGTCTACCAGCAGCATAAAGGTACAGGGAGCCTAGGCAGAGCTCAAGCATGCTCGCACTCTACTGTCTTCCCTGAACAGATTTCCCTTATCTTACGTCAAGTGACTAGAAGGCTCTCTTGGTAAGTCCAGATCTCAAGTATCCGGTCTTACCCTGGCGCTCCTCAAAGGTCAACAAAATGAGTTAGCAAGTATCCAAGCAAGAGTAGGCAATAGCCCTTCACTTGTATACTGCTAAGCTCGCAAAGGAAAATATGCACAAGGGCTACCTAGCTCCGTCGAAGTCGTACAGGCTCTGACTTGCCATATACATAACACAGACAACGACCAAAGGTACACTCCACTGTCTAGCATTAAATAGTAATAAAGAACAACCAAATAATTAGAAGCACCCAACAATATGACTCCATGTGTCTATGATTCTAATAACCTCTAAATCTAGTGCAAAACATATATGTGAGAACAGGTGCTGGTAATACGACTGGCCGACTATGGAAGTCGTATGCGAGAACCAGAAGGGATGGGTAATTGAATAAAGATAAGAAGTATTTGAAAGAAGGAGTTCAGAAAGATGCAAAGCAGTAAAGGGGGCTAGATGTAAGACAGAATGCGAGGGACTTGTAGGACCGAGCACGCAATGCCATGTTCTGAGGAGAGAGGAAGGTAGGAGCCCGACCACTGGGCAAGGAGGGCGGCAACCAACCACAGGCCAGTAGGTCACAGGAAAAGCAGACGTCATAGACCATGCTAGGCACGCCGACCAATAGCGAGCGGGTGGGCCCACCGAGCGAGGAATGCACACGTACATACGCACACACACACTGCCTCTTCGCTCTCCAACTCTCTCTCTCATGCGCTGCATGTTATAATCACTACTATGGATATAAAATACTTCTAAGTGTCACAGACAAGAATAAAGGCAAACATTGATCTGTCTGTGACAACACGAATACTAAGAAAGAAAGAATATCGTTCTACGATTATTATAGCCCATTTCACTGCCGTGGCGAGTGCTAGCGAGTCACGAGTACATTCTGGCAAGCTGGCCAGCGTATCACCCCGCCCAATATGTGGGACGTTTTAACCTCAGGTAAACGCCACATCTGACCAGACAGAATGCCCACAAACCTCGCATCACCCAGCTACTCCCCAAGTTGTGAAAAACAAGGCACAATCACAAACGTAAAAACACTTCATTATATAAAAAAAATCTACACAACACTTCCCCAAAATAATAGTATCACTTAACAATGTTATAATCAACGAACAAGCTTCACCAAGCCTAGCCTACTAAGAACAAAAACTCAGAATGTCTTAGATTCTTGCTGTAACATACTGCACTTATATACTATCAAAAGAAAGAGTTTTTATCTGATGTTTTGTATTATTTTAATAGTGTTTATGGCAGCTTTGCACTACAGGGGCAAGCCTAATTTTTCTTCAAGCTCAAACCAACACTGACTGAACGGCGAGGGTTCTCCTTAAAACATACCCTCCTGTGACAAACAATCAGCCAGAACATTATCAGTGCCCTTAACATACCACACATCCAACTTGTGTTCCGGCAGCAAAACAACACCTGACACTGATAAACTGCCCAGTCCATCACAAAACTGGCACTTCTCTTCGCTCTCGCCGGCAACAGGACCTGCCAATCACCTTTCACTATTTCCACCTTAGTGATAAACGAGGCAGCCCCGATGCGGCCTATGGGGTCGTCAACTCTGGGTAATGTATAGGCGTCTGTCAGGGATGATGCACCAACACTCTGGCAATCAACACAAACACGGATCTTGCCACTCAACTCAGGTTGCAAAGTCACTGGCAACGACCACTCATGATATTCCTTATCCCTCAGACCCTTTTTCAACATGTAGTCCAGCTCTGCTTTCACGACAGGCTGTCGAGCAGGATTTATACGGTAGGGAGCCAATTTGAGCTTTGCACTGTCTCCAGCCTCTATGTCGGGTGCCCCCCCGAGACCTCAGGCCTGGAGAATCAACAAACATGCGGACGAACTGCCACAGCCTAGTAAACAACTTCTCTTGGCGCTTAGGAACAAGAGGTTGCAACTTATCTCGAAGAACAACATGCTCATTGCCCTCCCACAACCCAGCCGGGACCGCAGTTTCTAAACTATAGTCTCCCTCCTTCTCCACCTCTGTCCCTAAAACAGCCAGGTCATGAGAGGGACAATCTGTACCACCTGTGCAGTCACTCCCATAGTTCATAAGTGCTAAGGCTTCCCCGCCGATACCGTACATGCGCACCCCCACATTCCTTGCGGCTACACCTGCCTGTGCAGCATCACCGCCTTCAGCGCCACGGCCAGATACAGTCGGTCTATGGTAGGGCTGTTGCATTTTACTAGGGCAGCATTGGGAGGCTATGTGACGGTCGGGCGTATCTATTCCATAGTTAACCTCACCAATCTGCTTAATGCCCTGATACTGACCACCACCCTTAGCTGCCATGGGTCGACCCTGAACTGACAACCATGCCAAAGCCTCATCGCCCACCTTGAACAACCTAGACAACGAGGCTAACGGTTTACTCACACCCAAGTGACCTGCCAGCGGAACATCGTGCACCGCAGGAGTTGTGAGGCCTGGGTGCTCGGCAAAAACAGTGGGGTATAAACCGGACAGGTGCTGGATCGCTGCACGCTGTTGCTCAGGCAGGTGCTCAAGCGCTTCCACAGCCACCTGACTCGTGTTCCCCGCCCACTGATCCGCTGAGACATGACAATCCCAACTTTCCTCCACCTGTCCCTCACTGCCCCCCTCTCCTTCTCCACCTTGGCCGCTGCAGACCAACACAGGGACAGTAGGCTGTTCAGGTGGGCGCCTCACAAACTCCTTCAACAGGTTCACATGACATGCTTCCCGGTCCTCATCTAGTTCAATAGCCCCGTTCCCACAACTCTCAAGACTAGGATCTTCTAGTTGCATCAGTCGTATATCAAAGGGTGCTAACCTATCCAAGGGCTCCTGGAGCAACTTGTGGCCACCCCCGATACTGGGTTGCTCAAGCCTAGTCTGTTTCACCTGGGAACATTTCTGTCGCGGAGTGCTATCACGCCCTACCATGTCACTAGGGGGGACAGGTTCTGGGGCCACTCCGGACCTCAAAAGTGGTGCAAGTACCGAGTCACCAAGGAGTGTCGCTGGGTTCAAACTCTTAACCCGACCACCAGCCTCGACTTTCTCCTTCCGACCCTTCCTCCGCTGGTCTGAAACCTGGGTACTAGGCTGTGACACCTGAGCGGACTGAGATCTGGTGACAGTACACGCCATCTACTGCGTCTGGCACCTCTCGAGCCACTCTTGCCCCTCCCTACTCATGTCGGCCGCCCTCTCGGCAACGACTAAGGGTGGAACCTCGGAAGTAGGCACCGCAAAGTCGTTACCGAGAAGGAGGTCGACCCCCTCAACTGGCAATTTCTCTACAATCCCCACATCCAACTCCCGTGTCACACCATCCATCACAAGCTCCACTCTCACCAGCGGGTAAGACCGCACAGCATTGATGCCTTGAACCACTACAACCCGAGCTGCGTTAATAGGCTTACCAGTGAAGTTCTTAAGTAACGTCTGGGAGGCACCCGTATCACGCAATAACTCAAACCTATGTTCCACACCAGCCCACCTCACAGTGCCATGTCCCCTATGACCACGAAAAGCATCTCGGATGGGTATCGAGCCCTCCTTATGCTTCTTCACCGACTGTGACTTCGCAACCGACGATTTACCCCGGGCAAAGGCGGAAGACCTCAAAGACACCCCGATGTTGCTCACTAGAGACACCACCGCTGTAGACTGTGTGCTCGGACAAGAGCATGCCATATGCACCTTATTATGGCACTTAAAACACTCCACCTCACTCATTCACTTCCCCTGGGGTGGGAAGGGCCCTGGCCTTTCTTTAACGAGAAGGATTTCGACTTGGGTTCAAAATTGGCAACAGTGCTCTTAGTAGGATAATTTGTTGTATCATTAGTTTGGGGGGGTTGGGTAGTACGCCCCTTGTTACCTACCTCAGCTCTCTGGGCAGACCCGCACCCACGAATTAACGACAACCTGAGGTCAGCCAACTCAGCCGCCTCCTGCAGAGTTTTAGGTTGTTTTTCTTTCAGGTTAAGAGTCAAGTCACTGCCAGTGCATTTAAAGAATTGTTCTAACAACACTAATTGCTTCACCGCATCAAAAGTAGTTGCTTTTTCTGACCTCAACCAATTCTCAAACGCATTTGATAGTTCTCTAGCGTGTTCCTGGAAAGTACTCTCCTTTCTCTTAGGAACAGCCCTAAACTTCAGCCTATAGGTCTCTGGCTGCAACTCATATGCCCTCAGGACAGCCTCTTTCAACGCCTCATAATTCACACAGGAAACTAGGGGAAAAGCATCGTACGCCTTGAGTGCTTTCCCCGTCAATCGTGAAGAAACAAGGGCTGCCCACTTCTCCTCGGGCCATTGGTGCTCCCAGCACTTTTTCTCAAAACGGAGAAAGAATTCTGTAACTCCTGACTCATCAAACACTGGAACCAACTTTAGTAGATGCGACAGGGACTGGTCATGGGGTCGACCCCCCTTGACGAAACGGTTCCCCGTCACCTCTATACGAGTTTTCTCTAGGTCAACAGCGGCACAATACTATGCAGACTCAGCCTGATACTTATACTTGAGCTCAGCCTCTCGCTGATGCTGCTGCTGCCTGAGCTCAGCCTCATGCTTTCGCTGCTCGAGCTCAGCCTCATACTTCCGCTGCTCGAGCTCAGCCTCATGCTTAGCCTGTCGCTCCTGCTGCTCAAGTTTGGCGAGCTCGAGGTGAAACAACATCTCGGAATACAAACCCTGAGGAGGGGGTGCTACTACCGGGGACCCACCCAGTGAGTCACCTGGAGGCTTACCCAACCGCCAGCGGACATCGGCCTGCGGGAACGTACTCGGCTCCGGAACCCGAGGGGGCGCCATGATAGGAGTTGAGTGGAATGGCGGCTGGGACGAAGGTGCCCCAGCTCCCTCTCTACCCGAAGCCCCATGCACCCCCCCCCCAGCACACAGGTAACCAGCTCACTTCTCGACAAACCGCTAGTGCAAGAAAACTCTAAGACCGTGGCTATACACTGCAGTCCGTACCGGTCCAGCCCTGACACCCAGTCCGCCGACACAGGCTCCTCCAAAAACCTCCGAGCATCCTCCTCACCGTTCACCACCCGAACGCCGTCAGACAACTCCACCTTCTCGCCTGTCTCTCGCACTGTGCCCTCACTATTCTCAAACCCGTCCAGTGACGACATGATGGAGTCAACAAAAAAATTCCCAAGTCAAGACAAAAGTAGCCAAACTCTCGCGTAGCTTTATTCACAAACAATATTCGAAGATGTTTTTAAGTGCAATAGTAGGTCACCAATAAACTCCAACAAGTTCCATATATCCTCAAAAACAATGTCCACTGCCAACACTGCGAGAAATAAATCGAACCCTAAAATGGCGAATAAGATTTCTCCCAAAAAAATCCTGCAAAACCTAGTTCACTATATCCTGTACTAAGGTCGCCATTTGTTACGACCGGCACAACGAAATAAACAAGGGCACTTAATATTGGACTACAAGATAATCTAGATCTGCAACAACGGTACGCTAATTCCAAACCCTCGAACTATTAAGCCGTTGAACAAAACACTTAAACCCTCCAGAGTTAATCTACTGGATAACGGGGTATCAATTAACTGGGTTAAGTGTACTTCTACAAAGGCTTTCCGGTGACGGCAAAGCCTACTCACAACAAGAGTAATCACGTTATTAAAAAGCTCTCAAGTAATAACAATGCTTAACCCTTATTTATCGGGCTAGGTGGTCTATTTGACCGTAGCGCCCAGCGGGGGATTTTTACCCTAAATAGGGTTGTTTCCGTAGTCATTTTCATGCCTAAATAAGACCCAGAGTGTAAAACAAGTATCTATTCCTGAAAGGGTATAAGCAGAGCTTTCCAATGACACCCGAACCATCCTTGTATGACCACTGGTTCTCTTGCAACGATCGTGCAACACGAGTGCAAAAAACCTAAAATAAGTTAATTTCCTTACATAATTCCCTGTGTAGCGAGTGAGAAAGGGGGGAGAAGGGTGGGATACAGTTCAGTAGGTCTACCGCGGTGGTGGGGACCGGTCATATGGTTACTACGCTCGTCCCACCGCTCAGCTCTCTCTCTCTCAGCAACATTACGTGCTGAAAATAGTGCTCGACAGATGTCGTGCACCGCCACATAGTCCAAATTTATTTCACTCGACATATGTCGCGCGCCGCCAATAAGGGGTTAAATAAACTATGACAAGATTTAATAAAAGGTTATATGCTTACGTTATCTTTAGTGTGAGTTTGGACTCAACACTAAAACTCTTCAATGCTCTATGAAAACACTTGAAGTCTAGTCCTACAGCAAACAGATATGGAATCTTCTGAAAAACGTCTGATGCTCTAAGATGCTCGTCGAATATAGAACAGAAATAATGCAGGGGCAGGACACCAAAGCGTGTATCTTAAATACACCAAGAAGTAGGATACATATATATGGAAACAAGAGAGTGCAACAACTCTGTGACAGCACTAACAACAGCAATTCAAAAACAGTACTTCCTTAGCCAAAGTAACAGCCATACTGGGTTGTGCACTATGCATCAACCTAGTCTAAAACAATACGTGAATAATTGCTAAAACATATGCGGTTAAAGTTAATAAACAAAATGCTGTCTTTCTTACTAATAAAGTCTAGCAGCAGCATAAAGGTACAGGTAGCCTAGGCAGAGCTCAAGCATGCTCGCAGCCTACTGTCTCCCCTGAACAGATTTCCCTTATCTTACGTTAAGTGACTAGGAGGCTCTCTTGGTAAGTCCAGATCTCAAGTATCCGGTCTTACCCTGGCGCTCCTCAAAGGTCAACAAAATGAGTTAGCAAGTATCCAAGCAAGAGTAGGCAAAAGTCCTTCGCTTGTATACTGCTAAGCTCGCAAAGGAAAATATGCACAAGGGCTACCTAGCTCCGTCGAAGTCGTACAGGCTCTGACTTGCCATATACATAACACAGACAACGACCAAAGATACCCTCCACTGTCTAGCATTAAATAGTAATAAAGAACAACCAAATAATTAGAAGCACCCAACAATATGACTCCATGTGTCTATGATTCTAATAACCTCTAAATCTAGTGCAAAACATATATGTGAGAACAGGTGCTGAAAATACGACTGGCCGACTATGGAAGTCGTATGCGAGAACCAGAAGGGATGGGTAATTGAATAAAGATAAGAAGTATAGGAAAGAAGGAGTTCAGAGAGAGGCAAAGCAGTAAAGCAGGTTAGATGTAAGACAGAATGCGAGGGACTTTTAGGACCGAGCACGCAATGCCATGTTCTGAGGAGAGAGCAAGGTAGGAGCCCGACCACTTGGCAAGGAGGACGGCGACCAACCACAGGCCACTATGTCACAGGAAAAGCAGAGGTCATAGACCACGCTAGGCACGCTGACCAATAGCGAGCGGGTGGGCCCACCGAGCGAGGAATGCACACGTACATACGCTGTTACGACTAAGGTTTAAATATATCAGGGCTCTTATTCATTGGACTAGTAATGGCATAAATGCTACAACGGAAAGCGCTAGATCCAACCTCTGATGTATATTCCCAGTGAACAAAGAACACAAATACTCTACAGAATTCTATATGCAATAATAGGTTATTAAACTCTCAATAAATGTGCGTTTCCTCTAGGCTTAATGTTATGTGAAAACAGCCTATTACTACCTATAACCGAAGGTGCTTGGTTATGGTATGCAAAGTAAGGTGGTAAGAGAAGTTACAGCTTACGTTACTTTAATCAATAAATGTCAGGCACTCCTGCATGAAAGAAAGTGCACTAAAGTCCTTCAACACCAACAAGGAATCTTCTTTAAATGTTAGATGCTATCAAGATGCTCGAATCGGAAATGGAACCCCAAAATGCCGGCAGTGGAACAATGCTCGTGCAGGCTATGCACACAAAAGGCAGGATATATAATGCAGTCGGGGCCAAGAATATCCTAAACGCTACAACAATAATAATCGCCACGACAATGCAGTATTCCTATCAACAAAAAGAGCCTAAGTCGTTTGTGTCTCCATACATCAAACTAGGCTGCGAAATGCTTGTGTAATCATAAACGGGTATGCATAAAAAGAGTAATTGGGTTAATATACTTAATGTCTACTATGACTGATAAAGTCTAGCTGGAGTCAATGATACGAGATACTGGTGCGCATGGCATGCCGCATAGCCTAGTGCAAATCTCAAGTCTGTGCGTCAAATATTACGTTATAGGGAAGGGTAGCTCTCTTGAGAAACCTTAATACCGAAGTATTAAGCGTTCTCCTGGCGTACCTCAAAGACAAACAACGAGCTTAGAACAGTGCAGAATGGTATAGGCAAAAAGCCCTCATTCGTGCATGCTCTACTCTCAATGGCACACAGACTAGAATTTACTCAATGAACTCCAGTTCTCAGGTATGTCGTGCAGCTTTTAACTAAAGCCAGCACTCATAGGAAACAATACCTTATAATATCAGACTCCTAGTCTAGCATTATCTAATCCAACAGAACACTAATAATTATAGGAAGCGGTTCTGAACAATATGAATGCCAACCAATGCTTCGTGATCAACTTATCTTAACAACTAACATACATGGGTTATATCAGACCTTAACGCACAATACAACTGGCCAGCATGAAGCTGATTTTGCAGAGTTAACCAGAGGGGGTATAATATTAATAAAAGGTGGTGAAAGATATGGAAAATGAGAGATAGGCAGAGGAAAAGGTTCTCAGGTGCACAGAGGGGGACAGGTATCCAAGGGATAAGAGGGATGTGTTCTAGAAACCAGATCTGAGGGAGAAAGTGGCGAGGGAGCCGTATATATACCAGCACTAGCTCGAGCTGCGTGGGAAAAAAGCGGTAACAAGTCCTCTAACCAATACTAAAGAAGCCAGCCAAACATGACATCACAAAGCATGGTAAAAAAACTCCCTCAACGAATCCCCAAGAGGCCAGGCAGCTATGACATCATCGAGTATAGCAAAACACTACGTGCCTCCTCTCACTCTGTTCTACTCTCTCTCTCTCTCTCTCAATTCCTATCATTACTACTTAATGATAAAACATATACTTTGCAATTAAATATATAAAGCCTTGACATGGGCGAAAACAAAGAGCCTTTCTGGACTGCCCATGACACGAGCTTTCATGTGAAATAAAGCACACAATAATACATCAACTGTAGCCACATCCACTGCCCTGGCGATCGTAGCGAGTCACTGTAGGACAAGCCATGCGGTTCTAACGGAGTGGTTAACGTCACACCCCCCCCAAGATTTTTCTCAGAGGCCCAAGGCTCACAAAAATCTGATTGTTAGAACCCATGCTATATCTCTACTTCCCATCACCCAGCGGCAGTAAAATATCTGGCACAGTTTTTCAACAAAACATTTTACAAAATTATAACACTCCCCAACACAATAGGTTAAATCATATGTAGTTATGCTCCTCAAGAGCGAGCTTCTCTAGCCCAGCATTCTGAGAGGAGTGCAACTCAGAATTACTGCTATAACATACTGAACAAATTCAACTATCAAAGAAAGAGTTTTTATTTGATTTTTATGTTTTTAATTTGTTTATTTCGGCTGCACTTTAGGGGCAAGCCTAGTTTTTTTCTTCTATACCAAACGCTCAACTCCTGCTTTACGACCCAATATGCTGGGCTACAACCGCGAGCCAACAAGCACCAAGCGCAAAATACTATTCAAACTAAAGCAGGAGGCTACCCGTGTGTCAATCTACCCAGGATCATATACCCTTGAAAGACAATCTGCAACCACGTTGTCACAACCGGCAATATGGCGTATCTCCAGGTTATATACCAATAACCTTAGTGACCACCTGGTCAGCCTCATATTCCGATTGTGAAACTGGCCCAAGAACTTGAGAGGGTGATGATCTGTGTAAACTACAACGACCGGACCATAGGCTGGAACATAGACCTCGAAATGCCCCGGTGCAAGCACAACTGCCAGCAGCTCCTTCTCGACAACAGAGCAGCTCCCCTGGGCTGAATTGAACTTCTCCGAGCAGAAACTAACAGGATGCTCCAGCCCATCATCGTCCTCTTGCATAAGGACGGCACCAGCTCCCACACCACTAGCATCCGTTGCTAGTTGGAAAGGTAGGCTAAAGTCAGGGGCCCTGAGGATCGGGTGAGTGCACAACAAGTGTTTTACTACTCTAAACGCCTTCTCACACTCAGGCGCCAATTTGACTTTCTTATCTTTCCAGTTATCCTCCACCTGAGCTTGACTGTCCCGTTCTCCTTCTCCACCTTGACTGCTAAACGTCATCACAGGCACAGTGAGAGGCTCAGGGGGGTGCCTCCCATACTCCTTCATGAGATTAACGTGACATAACTGATTGAGCTTCCGTCTGTCTGGAGTGGCTACCAAGTAATCCAGGTCTGATAGCTCCTCAACCACCCGATAAAGACCAGCGTACTTCGCGGATAAGGGGTGACCTACAAGGGGCAGTAGAATCAACACCTCCTGACCCATGTGAAACTCTCTGAGTTCAACCTTGAGGTCGTACCTGTCTTTCCCGAGGGCCTGAGAGCTAGTCAAATTACGGCCAGCCAACTCCAGACTGCGCAACATCCGTTCTCGACTGTTGAGGACACACTTGAGCATAGAACAAGGTTTTTCTGCGCCCTCCCATACTTCTTCAACCATATGGAGAGGCCCTCTGACACGGTGTCCAAAGACGAGCTCATTAGGGCTGAATCCTAAACCTTCCCCAGGTACCTCCCGTACAGCAAACAAAACACCTGGCAGGCCAAGATCCCAACCTTTCCCACTCTCAAAGCATCAACAATGAAGCACAGATTCCAAGGCTGAGTGCCACCGCTCTAACACACCCTGGCTCTCCGGATGATACGCAGATGACACAACCCCAACAATCCCATGCTGCGGCATTGCTTGAACAAAGAGGCTAGAAGTGAAGTTGGGTCCCTGGACTGACTGAATCCCCTGCGGGTAACCATACCGGGAAAAATACACTAGCAAGCTTCGGACCACCGTCTTCGCCGACCCATTTCTCATAGGGTACGCGTCAGGGTACCTTGTTGCTACATCTCCCGACTGTGCATCGCTGTCCTCCTTCAACTCTTTCGTGTTTTTAAGCCCATCCTCTGCCTTTTCAGGAACAGTTACTGGGTCTTCTCCAGACTCGAAATGCGGTCCTAATAATGAGTCCCCGAGAAGGTCCGTTGATACTAAACTCTCAACCGCATCAACTTTCAACCCCTTCTCGGTACCTTTCCTCCGCTGATCTAAAGATTGTTGACCAGAATGTGACTCCCTGGATGCAGGATCTCCGGTGACAACACACGCCATAGGCTGCACCGGACACTTCTCAACCCACTCCTGCTCCTCCCTACTCACGTCGGCCGGCTTCTCGGCAAGGACCAAGGGTGGAGCCTCAGAAGTAGGTCCCGCAAAGTCGTTGCCGAGAAGGAGGTCGACGCCCCCAACAGGTAACTTCTCCACAATTCCTACATCCAGGTCACGAGTCACACCATCAACTTCCATCTTCATTCTTACAAGCGGGTATGACCTTGTTGCATTAACTCCCTGAACCACAACCACCCGTGCCGTATTTACAGGTTTACCAGTGAAATTCCTCAACAATGTTTGCGATGCCCCAGTGTCACGCAAAATTCTCACCTCATGTCTTCTACCCCCCCACTCCACACAACTGAGTCCTCTGTGGTCACTAAAGGCATCACGGACAGGGAATAAGCCTTCCGGATCCTTCTGCACTGGCAGTGTATTTACCTCGGAAGAATTGCCTCTAACAAACTCCGATGTCCTCTTGAACACTCCAATGCCGTGAGCAAAAGACACAGCGGCCGGAGGAGGTCGACTAGGGCACTCAATTGCCTTATGACCCTCCTGGTGGCACTTAAAACACATAAATTTCGGTTTCGGCTTATACTGTGATGTAATAAGCCCCTGACTTTTCTCATACGGCGTGGTGTTAGGTTTGGATTCAGTTTTAGTTTCATTGCTCTTTTGTTTAAATGTGTCATTGCTACGGGGAGGGGGAGGATAACGGTCCCTAGCACTTGCATCGTACTTCTGTGAGGACCCGCAACCCCGAATCAACGACAGCCGTCGATCAGCCATTTCTGCTGCTTCGACTAGAGTTCTTGGGTTTTTCTCCTTTAAGTTCAAAGTTAGATCACCGCCCGTACTCTTAAAGAACTGCTCCAACATTATTAACTGCTTAACTCCATCAAATGTTGTTACCTTCTCAGATCGGAGCCAGTTCCCCATAGCATCTGACAAGTCCCGGGCGTGTTCCAAAAAGGTGCTATCTCTTCCCTTAGTTACACCCCGGAACTTCAAACGGTACGTTTCTGGTTGCAGTTCGTAAGCCCTCAGGACAGCCTCCTTGAGATCCTCATACACAATACATGACTCCAAAGGTAACGCATCGTAGGCTTTAAGACCCTTGCCTATTAATCTAGAGGATACAAGTGCTGCCCATTTATTCTCTGGCCACTGGTGTTCCTGGCACTTCTTCTCAAAGCGTGCGAAAAATTCTGTTACCCCACTCTCATCAAACACCGGAACCAGTTTCAATAAGTGCGAGAGAGATTGATCAGGAGCACGGTTACCAGCCCCAAGTCGCTGTCCCTTTGTCTCTACTCGCGACTTCTCTACGTCCCTGTCGGCACAGTACTTAGTCGACTCAGCTTGGATTTTTGCTAGCTCTATTTGCTGCTCACCTGCCATTTGTTGCAGTTGAATCTTAGCTAATTCGAGCTGATACAATAATTCTGGGGTTAACCTTGGAGGAGGTGCAGGTGCTACAATGTTTGAAATTACCGGTGGTCCCCCCAGGGGCAACCCACCCTGCCAGTCACCACCCAACTGTGGACGCGTACTCGGGGTCGGCAAACTACTGGGAGGGCTGGGAGTCGAGTGTAGGGGAAGCATGGCCGAAGGGCTCTGAGCACTCAACCCCTCTCGCCCACCAGTCACCCTGCCCAGTACACACGTTATCAAGTTATCCCTGGTCATGCTGCTAGTACCCGCATGACCGATAGCTGTGGCCAGGCATTGAAAACGGTAGCGATCCATACCCTCCAACCGCTCGGCAGTAACAGGCCATTGCAAAAATATCCTAGCATCCTCCTCACAGTTCACCTGATTAACCATATCATCATACTGCTGTTCCTCAGTTTCGACATTACGTACTGTGTCTCCATTCTCCTCTGATCCGGTATAAGACATGATGCTCACAAAAATTTCCCACCTCAATATTCAGAAAAGAAGCACCCCAAACTCTTATACCTCAATATACACACAAAAATTCTCGGAAATACTCAAGGGCTATACTATGTTGCAAAACAAAATTATTCTTGCTGATCCCCGCAAAATATTCCCCAAAACAACAAATGTTCCCTGCTAATAAATGTAGGTTCACCAAATCCTAGGTAAGGTCGTCATTTGTTACGACTGAGGTTTAAATATATCAGGGCTCTTATTCATTGGACTAGTAATGGCATAAATGCTACAACGGAAAGCGCTAGATCCAACCTCTGATGTATATTCCCAGTGAACAAAGAACACAAATACTCTACAGAGTTCTATATGCAATAATAGGTTATTAAACTCAATAAATGTGCGTCTACTCTAGGCTTAATGTTATGTGAAAACAGCCTATTACTACCTATAACCGAAGGTGCTTGGTTATGGTATGCAAAGTAAGGTGGTAAGAGAAGTTACAGCTTACGTTACTTTAATCAATAAATGTCAGGCACTCCTGCATGAAAGAAAGTGCACTAAAGTCCTTCAACACCAACAAGGAATCTTCTGTAAATGTTAGATGCTATCAAGATGCTCGAATCGGAAATGGAACCCAAAAAGGCCGGCAGCGGAACAATGCTCGAGCAGGCTATGCACACAAAAGGCAGGATATATAATGCAGTCGGGGCCAAGAATATCCTAAACGCTACAACAATAATAATCGCCACGACAATGCAGTATTCCTATCAACAAAAAGAGCCTAAGTCGTTTGTGTCTCCATACATCAAACTAGGCTGCGAAATGCTTGTGTAATCATAAACGGGTATGCATAAAAAGAGTAATTGGCTCAATATACTTAATGTCTACTATGACTGATAAAGTCTAGCTAGAGTCAATGATACGAGATACTGGTGCGCATGGCATGCCGCATAGCCTAGTGCAAATCTCAAGTCTGTGCCTCAAATATTACGTTATAGGGAAGGGTAGCTCTCTTGAGAAACCTTAATACCTAAGTATTAAGCATTCTCCTGGCGTACCTCAAAGACAAACAACGAGCTTAGAACAGTGCAGAATGGTATAGGCAAAAAGCCCTCATTCGTGCATGCTCTACTCTCAATGGCACACAGACTAGAATTTACTCAATGAACTCCAGTTCTCAGGTATGTCGTGCAGCTTTTAACTAAAGCCAGCACTCATAGGAAACAATACCTTATAATATCAGACTCCTAGTCTAGCATTATCTAATCCAACAGAACACTAATAATTATAGGAAGCGGTACTGAACAATATGAATGCCAACCAATGCTTCGTGATCAACTTATCTTAACAACTAACATACATGGGTTATATCAGACCTTAATGCACAATACAACTGGCCAGCATGAAGCTGATTTTGCAAAGTTAACCAGAGGGGGTATAATATTAATAAAAGGTGGTGAAAGATATGGAAAATGAGAGAGATAGGCAGAGGAAAAGGTTCTCAGGTGCACAGAGGGGGACAGGTATCCAAGGGATAAGAGGGATGTGTTCTAGAAACCAGATCTGAGGGAGAAAGTGGCGAGGGAGCCGTATATATACCAGCACTAGCTCGAGCTGCGTGGGAAAAAAGCGGTAACAAGTCCTCTAACCAATACTAAAGAAGCCAGCCAAACATGACATCACAAAGCATGGTAAAAAACTCCCTCAACGAATCTCCACGAGGCCAGGCATCTATGACGTCATCGAGTATAGCAAAACACTACGTGCCTCCTCTCACTCTGTTCTACTCTCTCTCTCTCTCTCTCAATTCCTATCATTACTACTTAATGATAAAACATATACTTTGCAATTAAATATATAAAGCCTTGACATGGGCGAAAATAAAGAGCCTTTCTGGACTGCCCATGACACAATCTTTCATATGAAATAAAGCACACAATAATGCATCAACTGTAACCACATCCACTGCCCTGGCGATCCTAGCGAGTCACTGTAGGACAAGCCATGCGGTTCTAACGGAGTGGTTAACGTCACAACGCACACACACACTGCCTCTTTGCACTCCAACTCTCTCTCACGCGCTGCATGTTATAATCACTACTATGGATATAAAATAATTCTAAGTGTCACAGACAAGAATAAAGGCAAACACTGATCTGTCTGTGACAACACGAATACTAAGAAAGAAAGAATATCGTTCTACGATTATTATAGTCCATTTCACTGCCGTGGCGAGTGCTAGCGAGTCACAAGTACATTCTGGCAAGCTGGCCAGCGAAACACAAGTAACTCATTTCCACCCCACTCACTCTTGGTTTGAGTCTCTTCACCAACGTCCATGCTTTGCTCCTGTAAGTCAATGTCAGGATTACCACACTGTCATTCGAGGACGTCTTTACTTCAATGCTGACCACCCTATTTCTTGTTACTGCTTTCAGCATTCCTACAACCCTCCCCTGCACTTCTTCATCCATACTCTCATTTTTACTCAACACACTGCCAACATACTTAAACGAGCAGACATTCTCCATAGCCTGAACATTCAACCTCACCTCACACACCTTCCGATTCCGTTTTCACACACTGTTCCAAACATATTTATCAGCCCCTGCAACTCCCATTCACTATCGCTCATCAGAACTGTATCATCAGCAAACAGCAGTACAGGCAACTTCCACTCGTTTCCTTCCCTTATCAGAAGTACACCAACATCCACTGCTCTTCCTTGTATTATTTTCATGACTCCATCCACATTTATATTGAACAACCATGGGGACATCACACACCCTTGCTTTAACCTAACATTCAGATCAAAGAACTCACTCTGTTTATTCTCCACACATACTGACACCTTTGCACCCTCATGCATACTCTTCACTGCTTTCAGTAACTTGCTGTCTACTCCGTATATTCTCAGTACTCTCCACATACCTTCTTCATCAATTCTGTCATAGGCATTCTCCAAGTCCATAAAGGCACCATACAACTTACAACTCCAGATATTTCGCCACAACACATTTCAGGGCAAAAATCTGATCTACATATATTATTCCTTTCCTAAACCCGCCCTGCTCGTCACCTATCCATTCCTCCGTTCTCGCTTTGACTCTCTCAATCACTACCCTACTGTACAGCTTCCCTACTAAACTTAGAAGGCATATTCCCTGGTGGTTACCACACACTCCTCTATCCCATTTAGCCTTATACAGGTGGACTATTATGCCTGTCTTCCAGTTTTCAGGTGCACTCCCCTTCTCCCATGCTAGTTTACACATTTTCCATACACATTCGATCACTATCTCACCACCATACCTCAGCATTTCCCCACACACTCCATCTATTCCTCAGCTTTCCCATCTTCACTCTATTCATGGCTTCACACACTTCTGACCTGATCCCCACTTCCTCCTCCCCTACTTCTCTTCTCCCTCCCATACCCCGTCCAACTATGGTTGTTGGTGCTTCATTCCTTGCATTTAGCAATTCGTTGAAGTACTCCCTCAATCTTTCGACTCTCTCTTGCTTCTCGGCTATCACTTGCCTATTCTTTTTATCTTTCACACCCTTACTTTTGGTTGCGGTAGATAAATGTGTTTTCCTATTCCAAGACATTTCGACAAATTTGTTGTCAAAATAAAGACGTTTCATGCTATTTAGGTGTCAATTTTTTCATAGCGAGAGATAGAAAGCCTGTAATTTAGAAGGAACCAGCTTATGGATGGGATATTTCTCTACCAAAAATGTTACAAATTTATCTAGATGGGTGGTCTTGGGGGAATTTTTCTAAGCTTGATGAACGCATCTTGGGAGGAACTAAGAATACATAATATATATATATATATATCAACCAATAAATAATTATACCCTACCCCTTAATAGAACAATAATATCTTAATAGGATACAAGACATAGTCCCATTATCATAAATTACCTTTAATCCCATGCAGACATACAATATTCTCTTTCATCATCCATTATTACTATTTATGCCTTCCCTCATATATACATTAACTCTTCCAGTACCGGTGCCATCATTTGAATTTAACTCTGGCATCTATTAGACGTTTTTATTCAGTTTAAAATGGGTCTCCGATAATTTAAAGGCTTTGAACTATCTCACTTAACCATTATTACTACCACATATCATTCTTAATTAACTGCACAAAACCGTCTACTATAGCTAGAATAAAATTAAGACGACGTCGCAGGTACAAAAGGGGTAAATATTCGTAAGATTTTCTGTTCCGCATATCCCATTATTTTATAAACAAGCCTCATACATTCCTGATATGTATGTACAAATTTACTCTCGTAGGTTTCGTCTTGACACATAAGTCATATAAACATTTACTTTTGCTAGACTGGTCTCATATTTCGCCAACAGGCAAAGTAATCTCTTGTACCTTGTTCCATTGTTTATATGTCTTTCCTGTCTTCATGGGCGTATTTTGTGTACTTATAGATGTATCTATTATTGTTGTTTCGTTTACTTCCTAGACCTCTATGAAGCTTGTATATATATATATATATATATATATATATATATACAGTATATATATATACAGTATATATATATATACAGTATATATATATACAGTATATATATACAGTATATATATATATATATATATATATATATATATATATATATATATATATATATATATATATATATATATATATATATATATATAATCAAGACCTCCCTTCAAGATAAAGGTGCACATTTGTCGATAGAAAAATACCCCATGGAGGCAGGTTACCACTAAATTACAGGCTCGTTTTCACTCTTCAGGAACAAAACAAAAAAACATATTCCCCTAAATTGTACGAAGGTTAAAATTTTGACAAATAAGTAGGGTGAAAAGTCTTAACATTGCCAAACTAATGGGCCGAACGTCTTAAAATATGAACATCAATGGGGCTAAGCATGTGCAAGAAGGGGGTCCAGAAAAAACAACCATCCCCTTAAGTTTTCAGTCTTCACTTTTTTGCGCTCGGTATTTACATCGTTCCTTGCCTTCATATACTTCCATAGTAAGTACGGTACATCATTTCTCACATATTTTGTCTCCATATAGTAACTCTATTATACATCTAAATTGTATTCTTGCTTAGTTTTTGCAATGTAAAGGAATATACACAGAAATGTAAATACACACCTATAGAGTATATTGTCCATTCCAGTGTGACGCATAGTCTGCTTTAAAAAAAACGAAAACATTATTTTGTAGTTACGAAAAAAAATAACCATTATCAACCATATTTTATTTATTGTCTGGCCATAGTTTCTTAAAAACAATTAGAAGTCAGATTCTTATTTTTATAACTTAACTCTCAAAGAGCGGGGCCGTTTGTAACATCTACTACCAGCCAAGCGGGCATATTTACCCTAAACGAGCTTCATTCCATGCTCATTTTCATGCATAAAGAAGAGCCAGAGCGCAATACAATTTTGTATCCGTGAAAGGGCGATAATAGAGCTTTCCAATGACACCTGAATCATTCTTGTACGACCACGGGTTATCCTGTAGCGATCACGCATCGAGAGGTGAAAAACCATAAAATAAGGTTATTTTCCCAGTTTTTTCCTGGTCTTGCGAGGCCGTGGGTGTGGATTGTTGCAGTGGGGGGCTCAGTCGTGGCTCTGTGGTCGGGCCGAACCGTCAGAGCTCGCCTACCGTTCTCCCAACGCGTGGATTCAATGTGCTCAAAATGCCGCCCGTCATACGACGGGTACCGTCACATTGTCCATTGTTCTCTAGCCCGTCATATGACGGGTACCGCCAGTTAGGTGTTAAAACATTCAGAGTAATGACAATTATGATTTGTTTTGATAATTACATGATTTCAACCTTAATGTGAACCAGGCCAATTATTAGCATACCTAATTGTAAGAAATGTATTATTGTTACTCTATTGCATTGCAAACACTTGTTATAGCATTTAGGGTAGAAGCCTTTAAGTTTTGTTGGTTAATATTATTCGTTTATATTCAGCTTACGAAAAATCTATTAATTTTTGACGCCAACAAGCCCATCATCAACTTACTAAAATCCTCTTAAACAAGCCAGAACACAATGACGAAAAATTCCCTTTTTATGAAGGTTTAATAGTTTACATAGCTATAGTGTTTTCAGAGCAGTAATGGTAATATTCTAATAGTGTTAGTATACTCTGGCCGCGAGGATTGCATGGATGGGCTTACCAATGGTAAATACAATAAAATAATTCTTGGAACTGAATGTGCATATGCGAGTGTGATTGTTATATGTATCCGTGTGTGTGTGTGTGTGTGTGTGTGTGTGTGTGTGTGTGTGTGTGTGTGTGCGCGCGCGCGGAGAAAGAGAGTACATTTATGCTTATGTGCACAAATATGTGCAAGATATTCTGTCAGCTTATAAATTTAGTTCTGTTATGGATGTTGTTGCTTAAAAATAATAGACTTATTTCAGTTTAGTAAAAATAGTCCGACAATAGTACCAGAATAGAGTTTCCCATTACATGGGTTCAGGGAAAATTAAAAAATAAATGTGAATCCGTATAATATTTTCAACTTCCTCCCATTTGTTATTCTCCGATTCCTTTATCTCCAGCTCCTCCCACTCTTCTTTCTTCATATCCTTTTCCAAGAGGCCGAGCATTTCTCCAAATTCCTTATCTATCCGTATGTATTTTGTCCTTGGTCTCTGGGTCTTCTGGGCGATCTACATGTATGTGAATTTTCTAATTATATAATATTTTGTTGTTTCGGTTCGAGCTCTGTCTCGAGTCCCCCCCCCCCATCCCCCCAGCTATGGGGTAAGCTAACAAGAATAACAAATGGGAGGAAGTTGAAAATATTTCGCCTGAGTGTACACTATACAGTACATACATACAACGCACACATGTTTTTTGTTATATTTTTAAATACAGCATATGTTTTCCAGTTAACCTTTATGCTACCTGTACAGTATGTATATTTGTTCTCATATGTCCATGTTTCTTCTCTTATACACCGACACTATTCCTATTATCTTGATTAGACTAATATGCAAGATTGATCTACTTCTGATGATCTTATTCTATTCGTATACATTCTTCACTTTTTATATTCCCCTTCTCCATATATCTTAGTTCTTTCATATCTGAGTGGGTGGGTTCGAATCCTGAACAGGATACCTCTCTCCCTTCCTTATATCCTCCTTTAGAGTGTTATCACATTACTCAGACTATTAATTTATTTTAGTTTCCTCCAAGTCAGCTGTTAATTTGACGATCATCCCGATTTACTCATTTATATCTTCTATTAATTTGTTATTATTATTATTATTATTATTATTATTATTATTATTTATTTATTTATTTTTGTATTATTATTTTTTTACCGTCATACACCTCTTTAATTCCTGTTATTTTCTGTTACATGTTTGTATTAATACATGTTCTAACATGTACAAATAACTTGTCTCTGGCTTTGCTTTTTGTATGGCAATCTAGTTTGTGTCCATAATATTGACCACATATTAAACTATAATTTCAGTATGTTCATACCATTTTGCATCCATTGTCGTTCATTCATTATTTTCATATTCTCTTAATCTTTCGCTTTCATTTTCTAATGTTTGTGCATCCATTTGTTTTGCATCTTTTGCTCACTCTGTTAATTGTTATAGTTTTCTTAATTTTCCCTCTTTCCCGGGGCTAGCATTTATTAATATGATCTTCTTGGTTTACATAAAGATTGGTAATGTCACCACTATCTTGATTCTATACATTTTGTTGCAGTTCCTTTTACTTCCTATATTCCTCATATTTACAATATTCCTCTCTTCCTTCTCACAGACACTTGTCTTCCATTCCTCCTTACTCGCTATCTCTCCGTTCCCCGTCTGTCAGTCTTATCAACTTCTTTGCCCGAGTTCATCTTCCATATACTGTATTCCTGCCTTATCTTATTCTCTATGTCGTACCCTCACCATCCCATCTCCCTCCCGAAACAGGACACACACACTCCACTTCCTCATTCTGTATAGTGTCTCCTCGCTCGTATAATTTTATCTTATCTCAGGATTCTTCTCTCTCTGTCTCTCTCTTATATACAGTATATATATACAGTATATATATACACTGTATATATATTCTATTATTTATGTGGAGGGGGACTCGAGGCAGCAACTGGAATGTAGAGTCTCCAAGAGAAGCCTCATAATAAGTCATGCAACCGCTGGACTGAGAACCAACCATGATGAAAGGCTAACAAACAGGCGCTACAAGTCACTGCTGCCATCCACTGCTTGAACTACCCAACAAGGTAATGTTAAAGTCCAATACACAAATTCTGACATGATTGCATGAAAAGGAAGAGGAAGCAGGACACCAACCACGGAAGCATCAACCAGAGCTGACTTAGGGTGTTCTAAATGTATATGACCAGCCGAGGTACCCGTAACCTGTGTGGGTTAAAGAGTATTTCTGAGATCCCGAGAGGGCTGCACTAGGATGATCAACTCTACGGGGATCACACACACCCATTGCCTTTATTTTTATAATTAATATTTTCGCGATTAATCTACTTTTGATTCCCCTGTAGTTTCATGCCCATAGTTCTAAGGATTTAGGGGCTAATCAGTTACAAACAGACACACACACATTCCTTGCACCTCCATACACAAAGGAAATTAACCAGGTCCGGAGGTTAGTTCTCGAGACCGAAACATCTACCAATTATCATATTTACTTGTATTTATCTTACTACATCTATAGTTATCTATCTAGCATTATCTTCCTCTTGATGATATTTAACTCGCTCTTTGTGATATATGTCAAGATTTCCGAACATCCAAATTATATACATAGGTCAGATCTCAAGTTTGTGAATGTGGATATCAACATAAGCAACTCGCTCGTATAATTGAATATCCTAGGCATACATATAAGTGTGGCATTAGGTGACTTTAACTGTCACATCAGCTAGGATATAAGAAAAACAAGTGCTGTTTGGCCTAAAATGTTAATTTCGCGGTTTAGTAAGTACAGACAATGCATTTGTGACTATTTTCACTACTGGAGAAAAATGAATGACAAACTGTTTTTAGTAAGTATAATAATTATGTATACATATTATGTATTTGTTATATATATACTACATATACATTTAGTATTACCTATTTGACATTTATGGTTCATGCTTTTATATAGACTAGTACTTGTTATTATTATACTCTGCAACTATTACTACTTATACTGGTGATTATATTATAATAATAGAACAATACATTACCACTGTATTAACCCTTTAAGCCCAACCTGGTTCATTATCCTAAAGTTGTTCCCATACGAATATTAACCCTCTACAAACCCTATAACGGGTAAATAAGAGCGAGAACAGCCGTCGGTACAGTAACATCGCTGGTACTGAGCTTTCCATACATAACCATTGGCAATATTTCGACGCTGGGGCTGGAGAGGTTAAGAGGAAACTTATATCTATGATACCTCATGACATTCCTGATGAACCTGTCTTTTGACTCTGTGTCATCATAACCTGACTCTCTGTTTACATGTTAGGGGTATGTTACTGAGATAAAGTTCAATGATCTGTTAATCATGGGACACGCCTCTCCTCTCAAACCACTGCAGGCATAGGGTAGATATTTTATAAGTTATGTACTGAATGGTTTTATGTACATTTGGGGCGTTCCTCGAGGTGATCAATATGGCGGATTAGGGGGAGAGTGGTTGTCCTAACCCCTTCTTTACCAGCGACGTCTTTTCAATTTTATCGTACCTATATTTAGACGATTTTGGGCAGTTTAACCCTTATTTAGCGGCGAGCAACATAAGTCGAGTTAAATAAAGCTGGACTATGTGGCGGCGCTCGACATAACTCGAGTGGCAATTTCAGCACGTAATGTGGCTGAGAGAGAGAGACAAGTGGTGGCAGGAGACTAGCGAGCGTATGACTGCTCCAGACCACCGCGGCGAACCTACTGACACAAATCTCAGCTCCCTCCTCCCTCTCTCACTCGCTACATACTCAATTATGTACTGAAAGTACCGAATTACCTGATTTTTGCACTCGCGTTGCACGGTTATTGCAAGAAAACTATCCATCATACAAGGATCGTTATGGTGTCATTCGAAAGCTCTGTTTATGCCCTTTCAGGGATAGGTACTTGTTTTACGTTCTGAGTCTTATTTAGGCATGAAAATGATCACGTAAACAGCCCTATTTTGGCTAAAAACACCCCGCTGTGCGGTACACATAAATAAACCGCATAGGCCGCTCGTAAGGTGTTAAGAAGGATATGTGCTAGTAAAAAGGGTTAAGAGAGATAATTCGAACCTTCTAATTGTTGGAGGCCCTTTGTAAACTGCATAAAACCGTCTAATAGTAGTAGTCAGAATAAAGTTAAAAAAGACTTAGCCGGTATGGAAGGGGTTAATGGGGGATGGCCGTACATATTTTCTTATTTATCTATTTTTGTTCAGTATTTTTCGAGTTTCCTCCCTAGACCTCCATCAAGCTTAATATAACACCCCAATACACCCCCTTCAGGAAATATGTACATTTTTCGATAGAAATATTTACCATAGCTTAAGCATCCAGCAAAAATAACTACAGTAATTAAGAGAATGGATGTTATTCTATATCGTATTGCATTCCCACCCTCCGTTGTAAACATTATTAGGAATATACGGTGGTGGTGTTAGTAAAATGTGACAGCGATATCCTTATTAAGTGATCTGTTAATTCTCCTAAATATTGATGTCTATACCTCCAACTTTCGTATAGCCTGAAACTCGCTGGTGGTAAGTTGGGGTCATATGATCATGTTCTAAATACATGTGAAGTTAGGGACTAATGAGTAATGACTACATTTATGGGATGGGGGGCAATGGTGTTCTCCAATGTTAATCACAATTTAATGGGATCCTTTCGACACCAAAATTAATGAAGAGTGTTCTAGTCTCGTTGAAATCTGTTCATATATTTTAGAGATATTTTTCGAACAAACATACATGCAGAAAGACACACACAGACATACTGAATGTGTTGATCACAAAAGTAAAGGAATCATGAATATAGCCACCAACAATCGATTTATTCCGTGCAATAGTGTTGGAGTCCGCGTCATAGTAATATATGGATGCCAAGAACCCCATCACCCATTGGGGTCATTTAATAATCACACAAAATCGCTTGCGAAGTTAGTTATTGGGCCGAAGCTACTACCTTGAAAAACGGGAATATCAAGTAAAATCTCTGAAGATGCGATTTATAGGGACCAAGAAGGGAAGGCGTTGGGGCAGGGAAATCATTCAATAATAACTGAAAGTTAGCGGGATCCTATCAGGTACCAGATGAAGAGAGCGACAGAGTATCGTTAACCCCTTCTTTACCACGTCTATTAAATATTATTCTAGCTATATTTAAACAATTGTGTGCAGTTTCAAAAGGGCCTCCAGCAATCAACAGACTTTCAACCATCTAACTTAAGCCTTTTTACTACCACAGATCACTCATAAACTGCACAAAATCGTCTAAATATGCTAGAACACAATTAACAAGACGTAGCCGGTACGGAAGGGGTTAAAATGTATTCACTAGTTCTCGAGATATTTTGCACAAAGACAAACACACACGCAGTGGTGAAAACAACACCTTGCGGTACATATTTGCGGCGATGCGCTAAACGTCCTAAGCGTACCATCTATTTTTAGTACATGGTTAGACGCACACGCACACACACACACACACACACACACACACCAAGGACCCCCAGATTACCTCTGTGAGTGGTTTTATGGATGTTTTCCTTCATTACTAACCCATACCATGTCTTTTCAGGAAAAGAACAAATTAGAAATTTGGCTGGGTTCTGGGTGTCAATCAATAATGAACCAGGTTGGGCTTAAAGGGTTAATACAGTGGTAATGTATTGTTCTATTATTATAATATGATCACCAGTATAAGTAGTAATAGTTGCAGAGTATAATGATAACAAGTACTAGTCTATATAAAAGCATGAACCATAAATGTCAAATAGGTAATACTAAATGTATATGTAGTATATATATAACAAATACATAATATGTATACATAATTATTATACTTACTAAAAACAGTTTGTCATTCATTTTTCTCCAGTAGTGAAAATAGAATAGTCACAAATGCATTGTCTGTACTTACGAAACCGCGAAATTAACATTTTAGGCTAAACAGCACCTGTGTTTTTATTTATCTTAGCTGATGTGACAGTTATAGTCACCTAATGCCACACTTATATGGAAGCCTAGGATATTCAATCACACAAACGAGTTGCTTATGTTGATATCCACATTCACAAACTTGAGATCTGGCCTTTGTATATAATTAGGATGTTCGGAAATCTTGACATACAGTATATCACAAAGGGCGAGTTAAATATCATCAAGAGGAAGATAATGCTAGATAGATAACTATATATGTAGTAAGATAAATACAAGTAAATACGATAATTGGTAGTCGTTTCGGTCTCGAGAACTAGCCTCCGGCCCTGGTTAATTTTCTTTGTGTATGGAGTTGCAAGGAATGTTTGTGTGTCTGTTGTAACCGATTATCCCCTAAATCCTTGGAACTATGGGGATGAAACTATACGGGAATCAAAAGTAGATTAATTGCGAAAATATTAATAATAAAAATGAAGGCAATGAGTGTGTGTGATCCCCGTAAAGTTGATCATCCTAGTGCAGCCCTCTCGGGATCTCAGAACTACTCTTTAACCCCTGTCTATCGGTACCCGTCATATGACGGGCTAGAGAACAATGGACAAACTGGTGGTACCTGTCATACGACGGGCGGCATTTTGACCACATTATCGGCTCTGAGAGAGAGTCCACGCGTTGGTAGGACGATAGGCGGGCTCTGACCGTTCGGCCCGACCACAGAGCCGCAACTGAGCTCCCCACTGCAACATTCCACACCCACGGCCTTGCGAGACCAGGAAAAAACTGGGGAAATTACATTATCTTAGGATTTTTCACCTCTCGTTGCGCGATCGCTACAGGATAACCCGTGGTCGTACAAGGATGATTCAGGTGTCATTGGAAAGCTCTATTATCAACCTTTCATGGATACATAATTGTATTATGCTCTGGCTCTTCTTTATGCATGAAAAGAGCATGGAATGAAGCTCGTTTAGGGTAAATATGCCCGCTTGGCAGATAGCAGATGTTACAAACGGCCCCGCTCTTAGGGCGTTAACCCATACAGGTTACGGGTACCTCGGCTGGTCATATAAATTTAGGACACTCTAAGTCAGCTCTGGTTGATGCTTCCGTGGTTGGTATCCTGCTTACTCTTCCTTGTCATGCAATCATGTCAGAGTTTGTGTATTGGACTTTAACATGACCTTGTGTTGGGTAGTTCAAGCAGTGGATAGCAGCAGTGACTTGTAGGGCCTGTTTGTTAGCCATTATGGTTGGTTCTCAGTCCAGCGGTTGCATGACTTATTATGAGGCTTCTCTTGGAGACCCTACATTCCAGTTGCTGCCTTGAGTCCCCCTCCACATAAATAATATAATATACATAATATATATATATATATTTTTTCTATGTGAGTGAGGGAGGCAAAAGGCAGAACTGCCTATAGCGAGTGCCTCCCCCAAAGCTGAAGGAGTGACAGGGACAAAATTAAGGGACGTTCGAGCCAAAATGTCTGGACACACTTAGTTTGAAGCAATTTAAGTCATCTATCTATCTATCTATATGCTCAGGCCCAATCCCCATTTTGGGGGTAGCCGACTCAAGACAGAGCAAGAACAGGGAAAACACAAAAACAACATAAAACAACAAATAAACACAGATAAAAAGCACAAACTCACACACATCCAGGTCACCCAGGAGAAGACCCAGAGACCAGGGTCACCAAGGTCGCTCCAGCACTCCCCCGGCCCCCGACCACCCGGAGAGGTTCCGATCTCGGCAGGCAGACATGCAGCGGAGCCAAAGCCACAAGCCCTCCCACCACACTTCCAGGCGCACCCTTCATATTAATCGTCTCCCCGGGCCAGGCGCCTGATGGACTATTATTTAGTCCAACTTGCGCCCGACCCCTTACTCCAAATGACCACGTGTTCACTCAACTATTCACTAGCATTCTCCATTCACTCTTGTCCACCACCACTTGCCCTGCCTGATCTATAGTCATGCCTCTATCATCCAAAGACTTTCTTACACAGTCTCTCCATCTCAATGGGGGTCTTCCTGCCTTTCTATCTCCCCTTGTACCTGACTCACATATTCTCTTTGTAAGCCTTTCATCTCCCATTCGTTCAACATGACCATACCAGCTCAGCACCCTTCTCTCCACTCTGGCTGACAAATGTTCCTGCTGCCCCACTCTCATAGGAAGAGGGAAAGACTGATACTGGGAGAGAGTTCCAGAGCTCAGCTGTTGAATAGAAGAAAGACTGAGACTAACGTTTCATTCTTGGGTTGGAGAGTTGCACAGAGTAGGCGTGGGATTGTGTTGCAAGATGGGTACCACGTGCCCTATGTAAAGGAGGTGGTATACACTGGGAAAGCTCTGAGGAACACTGATTATTAAAGTAGCGATAGTAGCGATATAGTAGCGAGAGAGATAAAACGTTGTGGCGAAGAGAGAGAGATTGCAGAGAGTTGGTGAGTGGACGAGAGTTAATGATACGAAAGGCCTTCCTTTCAATTTTGTCTAGGAGAGCGGTGTGAGAGGAACCTCCCCACACAAGTGAACAATACTCAATACAAGGACGCACTATGCCCCTGTACGGTGCAAGAAGCTGAGCAGGGATAAAGAACCCCCTAATGCGGTTGAGCACACCCAGCTTCTGGGAGGCTGCCTTAGCAAGACTGGTAATATGGTCCTTCCAAATGAGAGCAGAAGAAAAAGAGACACCAAGAATATTGAGAGAAGATGAAGGATTGATTTTTGTATTGTTGAAAAATAAGGGATAGTCCGCAGGGAGATCCTGACGGGTAGATAGATGGAGAAATTGGGTTTTTGGAAGCATTAAAGCTAACAAGGATTTCTCTGCCCCAAATGGAGATAGAAGTTAGATCAGAATTTAAGTGTTCTATTGCTTCATTCCGTTTGTCATTGAGGAATTGCTGGGTTGGTCGTTCTGAAAAACTAATGGAGTAGTGTAAGATTGAGTCGTCTGCGTATGAATGGATGGGAGTTGAGGTACAGTTGAGAAGGTAATTTATAAAAATTAGAAAGAGAATAGGAGATTAGACAGAGCCCTGAGGAAGACCGGAGTTTATAGGGTGAGGAAGTGAGCGATGGCCGTCCACAACCGCAGCTATGGAATGGCCGGAAAGGAAATTAGAGACAAAGGCACAGATGGAGGGATAGAAACCAAAGGAGGGTACTTTAGAAATTAAAGATTTGTGCCAGACTCTATCGAAGGCTTTCGATATGTCTAGTGCAATAGAAAAAGTCTCACCGAAGTCCCGAAAGGAGGATGACCAAGAGTTAGTAAGATATGAAAGAAGATCACCAGTAGAGCGACCCTTAAGGAAGCCATACTGGCGATCTGAGAGCAGATTATGAAAAGAGAAATGCTTAAGAAATTTGGAAGCAAGAATAGTTCAAAAACTTTAGAAATACAAGAGATGAGAGCAATTGGACGATAGTTGGAGGGTTGAGAGTGGTCACCCTTCTTTGGGACAGGTTGAATGAGAGCAAACTTCCAGCATGAAGGAAAGACGTTAGAGGATAGACAGAGACGAAAGAGTTTGCCTAGGCAGGGAGGCAGCACGGAAGCACAGTTTTTTAGTACAACAGGAGGAACACCGTCCGGACCGTACACCTTATTAGTATTAAGCCCAGAGAGGGTAGAAAGTACATCTTTAGAAGAGATTAGGATATTAGGCATAAGTAAGAGAGAGGATGGTGGAGAGGGAGGTATAGCACCGGAATCATCCAAGGTGGAGTTTCTAGCAAAAGTTTGAGCGAAGAGTTTAGCTTTGTCAGAGGAAGAAGTGATGGTTGTGCCATCAGAGTGGGAAAGGGGAGGGAAAGACGAGGAAGAGAAATTGTTGGCGAGGTTTTTGGCTAGATGCCAGAAAGCTTGGGAAGAGCTAGAGTTGGATAGTTCAGTGCATTTATTATTGATGAAAGAGTGCTTGGCAAGTCGAAGAACAGATTTGGCTTGATTCCTGGCAGAAAAATAAGAAGATTGAGAGTCTTGAGTTTTAAGGCGTCGGTACCGTTTGAATGCTTCCTCCGTATTGCGGACAGCAGTAGAACAGGCGTGAGTAAACCAAGATTTTTTAGCATTAGTCTGAAAGAGAATGGAATGCATGCTTCCATGCCCGATCGGATTACCTCGGTAATGCGTTCAGCACTCTCCGAGGGTCCCCGGCCACGGAAGCAGAAATAATTCTATGAGAAATCAAAGAAGTACTGCCGGAGAGCCTCGCAGTCGGCAGCGCGAAAGTGCCACAAACACCACCGGCTAGGAGGATCAGGTGGCAGTACTGGAGAGATAGGACAGGTGACAGAGATAAGTTTATGGTCGGAGGAGCCCAAAGGAGAGAAAAGATCGACAGTATAAGAAGAAGGGTTAGAAGTTAGAAACAAGTCAAGAATGTTGGGCCGATCCCCGAGGCGATCCGGGATATGGGTGGGTTGCTGAACTAACTGCTCTAGGTCATTTAGGATAGAAAAGAAGTAGGCTTGTTCACCATTGAGTCAATAGTGCGAGAGGAGACCCATTGGCGGTGGTATATACATATATATATATATATACATACATACATACATACATACATACATGCAGTATATATACATACATGCTTTATAGGCAGGTCATTTGAGCATAAATTGACAAATGTAATCCTAACTCTTTCCAATTCCTTAGTCCGCTCTCTTCTGGAATATTGCGTTCAATCCTGGTGCCCTTACCATCAAAAAGATATGGGAAAGTGAGAACTAGTTCAACGTAGAGTTACCAAAATGATACCTAACCTAAAGAACAAACCATACGAGAAGCGTCTTAGTGAATTAAATCTATTTCCTTTAATACAACACAGATTAGCCCAAGAACTGTGAAGCCATGGTAGTTCAAAGTGCCCGCCATGCGAAGGTATTTGCTGCAATTCTGACAAAAATAATCATATTTACCATATATAACATTATTACTTCACCATATGCGCCTATTTTACTTTTAATATTAACATATGAACTTTGAAAAGCAATAAAAGAAGTGGTTAGAGCAATTGGCTGGTGAAAAACGTATCTTTTAGCCCCGCGGTCGTAATCTGAGCCGAATCGGCGAGAGATATTCTCCCATCCTCTCTACTGTCTCATATGCTACTGAGACAGCTAAGGGATGTCTTGGACTAGCTAAAGGGGCGGAAAAAGACACCCCCAACCTCCCCCCTCTCTCCCAGCTGTCCTTGCGCGAAAATACTCGATAAATATCGGGAATAATAGGGAAACAAACGGATAATTGCGGAAGGGGGACGAGGAGGAAAAAAGGGGGTGGAAGGAGGGGGGAGGGGGGGACAGATGTGGAGGAATGATAGGAGGTATGGAGTGAAATTATCTCACCTAATCACATATTGCTTTGTTTTGAGTGTCAGTGGGGTGTTTTGAAAGTTTTGTTTGTATGCCTTGGCTCTTAACCCTTCCTGTACCAGAGGGTATTACTATAAATGTAACCTCCAGTACCAAGCATGGTGGCCAAAATGGCTTTAACCCTTAATTAGCGGCTCACCACATAAGTCGAGTTAAATAAAGCTGGACTATGTGGCGGCGCTCGACATAGGTCGAGTGGCAATTTCAGCACGTAATGTTGCTGAGAGAGAGAGACAAGTGGTGGCAGGAGAGTAGCGAGCGTATGACTGCTCCAGACCACCGCGGCGAACATACTGACACGAATCCCAGCTCCCTCCTCCCTCTCTCACTCGCTATATAAGGAATTGTATCGGGAAAGTGGCTAATTACATGCTTTTTGCACTCGCGTTGCACGGTTATTGCAAGAAAACTAGCCATCATAAAAGGATCGTTATGGTGTCATTCGAACGTTCTGTTTATGCCCTTTCAGGGATAGGTACTTGTTTTACGTTCTGGGTCTTATTTAGGCATGAAAATGTTCACGTATACAGCCCTATTTTGGCTAAAAACACCCCGCTGGGCGGTACATATAAATAAACCGCATAGGCCACTCGTAAGGTGTTAAAGACAAGAGAGCGCAACCTCTCACCTCGAAAGCTGGACGAGTACTGAGCCATCCTTCCCAGTGGGACCTTAGATACACTCTGAGAAGTGTTGCCTAGGTTTCAAAGCAGTGTTTACAAGTCATGGTGCCTGCTACCGCTCGGTACAAGGACCGAATACTACTGACAGACATCGTATGGCGCTGGTACTGGCGAGTTACTCTCTTACTGTCGGCGTTTGTACATCGCTGGTACAGAACGAGTTAATAGGACCCTCGCCTTTGCCCAATAAAACCTCTTATGAGGATCCTGGCATTTCCCGGGTTAAGAGGCGACTTAATTCAAGTGTTTAAAATCATCAAACGCATCAACAATATGAACTGTAGTAAGTACTTCACTATTGACCATTCTAATTACACGCGGGGAAACTGTTGCAAAATTATTGGTAAATCTTATAACTCGCACAATTTTAAGAATTACTTCGTCAATCGAGTTGTCAACTTATCGAACTTATCGAATGGGCTTACCTGAGACATTATAGACTGCAGCACCGTTTATTCTTTTAAACTTCGCCTAGGCAAACATCTTGCCTCAAACCCGCAACGGAGTGTGTTTGTAATTTAATAACTATATCCCCCCCCCTCAGATCCATCAAGGATTATTGCGTTTACAAATGACTAAGATGGTTTTTTTTTTTTTTTTTCTATGTGAATGAGGGAGGCAAAAGGCAGAACTGCCTATAGCGATTGCCTCCCCCATAGTTGAAAGAGTGGCAGGGCCAAAACCAAGGACGTTCAAGCCAAATTGCCTGGACAAACTGAGTTTGAAGCAATTTAAGTCATAGGAAGAGGGAAAGACTGATTCTGGGAGAGATTTCCAGAGCTCAGCTGTTGAGTGGAACAAAGTTTGTGTTATGTTACTAACCCAACTGTTCTCTAGTAACATCTCCTAGTCCTGCCACGGCCATTAGTTCCAGGACAGTTCTTCCTTTTCCAATTTTCCCTTATCCACTCTAAACCATTGTTTGAACACTTGATCCTCAGTGGTTTGGAGGACACGCAGCCTAGAGGGGTCGCTAGATCTGTTGTTGCTTGATTTCCTTTGTACTACTTTGTACTCTCTCTCTATCTCTCTCTCCGCATGGCTTTCCCTGTCACATGAAATCTACTCTAAGTTTTCAAAGCCTATTATACATCATACTAGTTTATGCATTACTCTGAAATATACAGGATTCATACAATTGTAGATAGATAGATAGGTATATAGATATATTAAATATTATAATTATTTGTGTCAATTTGAATTTGTTTAACTTATATTCTAACAATTACAGGATGATTGTTATCAAATGGGAAAAATTGGATTCTGTCAAATCAAATATCAATTTTCCTAACTGAGAATACACTTTAACATTGCTAAGGGTCATAATATTAAGTCCTTCCACAAACTTGCTTAAGTATATTCACTATTTCTCTGATTTTGCGAGTTCTTAAAACACAAGCTGTGTTGAAGAATACTATATTTGTTGAATTATTTGGATACAATACATCTTATTTAAATTTTGTAAATAATCAATATACAAATGCTAGTCTGATAACTGGCCAAAACAAATAAATGCCACGATTTAAACTTGTTCTTGTCATTATATGTGATTGATTAATTGTCCATTTATTATTCACTTCCATCAAAACTTACTTAATACCCACGAAATTGTTTATTTCATTCATACATTTTATGCTGGCTATGCATTGCGGGCATAAAGTACCCATTTTTATATAGTTTTACGCTTTCCTTAAACTTATTTCTGTGGTATCTTGCATGTATAACCCAATGTTTACTTATTTATGTAATCTATATTCAGCACAAAATTACATAGCTACTCTTTTAATTTGCATTTGCAATTGCTAGTCCTGTGTTCCCATTGAATCCCGATAGTGTTTTCAACGCTGACTGCGAAGATAACACTATAAAGATAACTGTGTAAAGTGAAGAGACGAAGAACGGGACAATTGACCACTTGCGAGTTTTGGTCTATAAGGGAGTTCGGCCAATAAACATCGATATTAAGCACAAATACAGTAATTATGTAGGGTTCTGATGGATTATTAGTAAGTTGAATTTGTTTTTTTGTATTTATATATTTACTAAAACTGCATTATAGCTGGTTATTCTGCTAAATATCGATGTCTACAGTTCCAACTTCCTTAAAGAATGAAACTCGCAAGTGGTCATATTTCGTTTACAAGGAAGTTGGAGCTTTAGACATCGATGGTAAATAGAAATGCAATAATTAGGCTATGTAGGTTACTAATGGATAAAAAGTATGATGAATGTTTTTTTATGTATTTATATACCCGGTATGTACTACAACCGAATTTTAACATTAAATTGTGTTGAATATCAATATCTACAGCTCCAACTTCCTTATAGAATGAAACTCGCAAGTGGTCAATTGGAAATGATTGTGGTAGGGTTATGCGGGTCCTTCCTTTACATCTCTCTCTCTCTCTCTCTCTCTCTCTCTCTCTCTCTCTCTCTCTCTCTCTCTCTCTCTCATAATTTTATAGTGTACATTGTCTTTTCCTCTCTCCTTTCAATCGCCCCTTCATGTCATTCAAAGGTTATGTGACTCTTTCTTCTGACATTGAGAGAGAGAGAGTGTGTGCGCGTGTATGGGTGTGGGACAAGTTAAGATCTCATTCATAACTCAGGTTCCAAAGTCACATTTTAGCACAACGGTAAATTACTTTGCTAAATCTCGTTGACAAGTCAGGGATAGTTTTGACTATTCTTATTGGATTTTCAGGTTCCTGCAAACCACAGAAATAACATTATTATGTGTAAGCTTATCCGCTGTGGTGTAACCTAAGAACTATAACCCTTTCAATCTCATTAGGTTATATTTACTCTAACGACACTTCAATATAATTATATAGAAATCAATCCGGAAAAAATTCACAATCAACTCCTGATTTTCCTCAGATCATTCTTAATCTAAGGAAAACGTATAATAATTGCAAGAAAAAAGATATACCTTACCTTTTGATACCTTTTGATGTGTTCGCCACTCTTCTAGCGGCACCAAGGAGCGCGACGCCCCTCGTTATGGGTGGTGATTTGATACAGTAGACTGTTTGAAGCGACAGCTTGCTCCCTTGCGAGGATGGGCTCGTCTGGCACTTTTTGCAGTTCGACATCTAGGGCTCTCTTGAAGTTGTCTAATGAGATGTCCCTCATGTCTCTTACTCGCCGTGGGAGTTTGTTGAAGAGACGTGGGCCTCTGTGTGATAACCAGCCCTCTCGCAGAGAGCCCATAGCACCCCTGTTATTCATCCGGGGGATTTCGCATTCCCAGCCTCTCCTATCACTGAATTATTTTCATGACTATCGGAGTATGTAGGTTTGGTACTAAACCTTCTGCGATTTTCCACGTGTATATTATTAGGTAACGTTCTCTTCTACGTTCCAGTGAGTACAGATTCAGTGCTCTTAAACGCTCCCAATAGTGTAGATGTTTTATCGAACTTATATGCGAAGTGAAATTTCTTTGTACACTCTCTACGTCATTTATTTCACCTGCTTTGTATGGGGATGTTAATATGCTACAGTATTCAAGCCGCGGTAGCACTAGAAATTTGAAGAGCGTTATCATAGGCAATTCCCCGCGTGTTTTAAAAGTACGCAGAATCCAACCCGTTAGACGTTTCGCAGCCGCCACTTTGACCTGGTTATGTACTTTGAAACCCATATTTTCAGACATTAATACCCCAAGGTCTTTCACACTGTCTTTCCGTTCTATTATGTGGTTAGATTCTGTTAAGTAATTTGTAATTTCTTTAACACCATTATTATCTTTGTACCGTATTAATTGGAATTTTTCCTCATTGAATTGCATGTTGTTTTCCCTGGTCCACTGGAACACTACATGCATGTCTTCCTGCAGTCGGCCCGTGTCCTCTTGTGTGTTTACTATCTTGCTTAATTTTGTGTCATCAGCAAAAGACGACACCGTACTGTGTCTGGTGTTGGTATCTATGTCGCAAATTAGTATGAGGAACAGAAGGGGCGCTAGCACTGTTCCTTGGGGCACTGAGCTTTTGACATCCGAAGGCTCAGATGTGACTTGGTCTACTGCTACTGATTGTTTTCGGTTTACGAGGAAATTGTATATCCACCGTCCGATTTTCCCAGTTATACCTTTTGCTTTCAGTTTGTGGGCTATTATACCATGGTCACATTTATCAAATGCCTTAGCAAAATCGGTGTAAATGACATCCACGTTTTTCTTTTCTTCTAGCGCTTTAAGAATTTTGTCATAGTGTTCCAAAAGTTGTGAGAGACATGATCTTCCCGCTCTGAACCCATGTTGACCGGTGTTGTGTAGTTCATTTGTCTCCATGAATGTTGAAATTTTGCTTCGCAGGACTCGCTCGAAAACTTTAATGATGTGAGAGGTTAGAGCTACCGGGCGGTAGTTTTTTGGTAGTGCTTTACTCCCTCCTTTATGCAGTGGGGCAATTATTGCGTTTTTCAAGCTATCTGGTATGTCACCAGTGTCTAGACTCCTTCTCCACATTATAGCCAGGGGTTTTGAGAGGTTTTCCTTACATTTCTTCATTAGGATCGAATTCCATGAGTCCGGGCCTGGTGCCGAGTGGGATGGCATGATGGAAATGGCCTCTTCTATGTCTTTTGGACCGAAATCAATATCCAGCATCTGAGGGGTTTCCGTGGGGGAGGTTTCCATGAAAAATATATTTTGGTCTCTGATGACTATTGTTTCATCAGGCTCACTGAATGCCATTTCATACTGCCTGCTTAAGAGTTTGCTCACTTCCTTTTTGTCCCCTGTGAAAGAGCCGTCCCCTTTGCTCAGTGGGCCGATGTTTGATGTTGTTTTAGCCATTTGTTTGGCGTAAGAAAAGAAGTATTTGGAATTTTCCTTTATACCTGCAATAGCTTTCCTCTCCTCTTCCATATGTTTTAGTTCATATGATATTCTTAGCCTTTGTTCAATTTCCACAATTTCTCTATCTATTTCGACCTTTTGCCTATCCTGTAGATTTTGATGTGTGCGTCTTTGTGGGAGTAATTTTCTTCTTCTGTACAGCCTCCTCCTTTCCCGATCTTGTTTGCTTCTTCGTTTTGTTTGTCTTGCAGGTATATGGTGGCTACAGATTTGGGTCATGGTTTCTGTTATTAAGACTACTCATTCTGCTGATGTCAGGTTATCCATTAAATCTTCCCAGTCTATTTCCTCCATTTCTTGATTTACCTCTTCCCACCTAATGTTTTTGTTATTGAAGTTAAATTTACTGAAGGGGCCGGTTTTTGTTCTCGATTCTGAGGTTGTCTGTACACTTTCTAAGGTTGTTTTGATCTCAAATAATTTATGATCTGAGTATGTTGTGTCCGATATGTTAATGCTGTGTACTAGAGAGTCGTTGTTAGTGAAGACCAGGTCTAAGATATTGTTTTCCCGTGTGGGTTCAGCAATATATTGGGTAAGACTAAAAAAATCACAAAGTTCAAAAAGCTCTCTCGTATTAGTATTTGCTTCTCCGGTGTTATTTGCCACTAACTGGTTCTCTAGTTGTCTCCATTTAATGTTTGGTAGGTTAAAGTCTCCTAGCCATATAATATTTGGTGTTGGGTTCCCCAGGGTTTCCACTTCTGATTTTATTTTGTTGAGCTGGGTTTTGAATTCTTCTCGGGATGAGTCTGGAGGCCTGTATGTAACAATAACTGCTAAATTTAGGGATTCTATTTTAACTCCAAGTATTTCCACCACTTCATTACTGTTATTTAGGAATTCAGTACATATCAGTGAGTCATGTATGTACAAGGCTACACCTCCATGTGATCTATGCGTTCTGTCCGCCCTATGTAGGTTGTAACCAGGAATCCATACCTCACTATCTTCCTGATCTTTAATGCGAGTTTCTGTGAGAGCCGCAAATATAGCGTTTCCTTCTTCTAGCAGGCCCCTAATAAATGGTACTTTGTTCGTGGTTCTATTTTTTAGGCCTTGGATATTTGCAAACAAGATTGGGGAGGGATTGTTTGGAGTACTCTGTGTACCTAATAGTCTTCGGGATGTATTGGTCACTCTTGGGAGGCCAGGAGGTGCTCGAGGTGTTCTATATGCTCTTCCATCTCCCTCAGTCTCTTCATCTTCATCTGCCCTTTCCCTCCTTGCCTTTTTCCTCTGTCTCGTCCTCGCATAGCTAGAGAGCTTTTTGGGCTACCATTCGTGTTAGGTCTAGCATATCTCCAAGTCCCTTTAATACGAAAAGCTGGGCATTTCATATTGTAGCAGGTCTTGTTCTCAAGTGATGTCTTGCAAAGGGATGGGTGGTGGTATTTGCAGGTTTCACCAAATCTACATTTTCCATTACTGGTTATGTTGTTGCAAATTTTGGGATGAGCAAATCTACATGAATTCCCATTATATTCGTCCTTTTGACCAAAGTAGCACCTTCTTTCCAGATAATATCTGCACACTGGTGTAGACAACCCCCGTAGGTGTGGCTGGGGCTGCAAGGGGTTATGTGGTGAGCTAAGTGTGGTTGTGGGTGATGGTGGGCTTGGTGTATGGGAGGGTGAGGCCTGCAGGGGGGTGGAGTTACGGGTCGGTTGTAGGTGGGCAGGTGGTAGTGGTGAGGGGGGAGGCGATGTGGAAGGGGAGCCTGATATGGGGGCTTGTTGCATCCTACGTTCATCCTGCAAATGTATTTGATCAACAGCAGTAGGGTGGTCAATGGCCATAGATGGGATTAATGTGGGTGTTTTCTGGGGCTGGGGAGGTGTGGGAAGATGTGCGGCAGGGTTTGTGGATTTGTAGGGTGCGAAAGGTTGTTGTTCGGCAGGCGATGTGTGTTGATGTGCAGGAGGCAATGCGGGCATTTTCATGGGAAGGTGTGCGTGTGTGGGTTGTGATATTAGTATGGGCCCTGAGGCCCCAATAGTTCCCCAGTTTCTGTGAAAAGTAGCTATGTCTTGGCTATATTTCGGTCTATCTTGTACTTCTGTATTTTCTACAGTCTGTATGACTTGCCATGTGATATCGAAACAAATATCGCAGAAATAGAGGTTCTTCCCTCTTGTATTGTACGCCTCATTTATTGGTGTCAGTCCTATGCAAACCCAGTGGTATGGTTGCTTGCATATCTGACATGCTGTGCCTTTATCCACGTGTATATTCATGTTACACCTCGTACAGGTGTCTCTGTTAGACATTTTTTTTTTTTTTTCCCCACCCGCCCTTACATGGGGGAGAGAGAGGGGGGAGGGGGGGGGGCGTAGAGGACAAGGAGGTGTTTGTTACGCGGTTTGTGGTGAGTTGGGGGGGGGGGGGGGAGTGCCACTCGTTTACACTCGTTATGTTTAAACTTTAAATAACTTTAAGTAACACTTTCAATAATTATCTTATGAAACAGAATTCTCACTGCCCTAACCACTTTTCCCGTTTTTTGTCGGCTGTTTAGCGGAATATACGGCACTCTAGGAAAATAACGAACTTTCCAGGCTACCTATATATATTATCTATTTTAATTTTCATGTTTTACTTATCACCTTGATTCAACACTGCTCAGGTTCGAATTTTCACCACATTTGGTTGCGTGGGAGATCTTTCTCTCCAATAAAGTCACTACTAACTACGATATTGTCGAGAAATAATCTGCACTGATTTAATTTGTTTACATATTGTTTTTCTCTGTTTGCTATTATTTACGATATTTGTTTTGTCGGTACCCTTTCCTGTCGAGGTTAAGTTTCGCTTTTGGTAAAATCGTATAGGGGGAGGGGACGTGCCCAGGAGAGCGAGGGGATATATGTGTTTATGGTCTTTGCGGTCACCGAGGGTATTTTGTTTACAGCATACGTACTGTTCCCAAGCTAAAAGTTAAAAGTTCCCCTGACTTTAGTTCTCTGTATTATACTTTTCTAGTTTATTTACGTGATATACGATGTTCACTATCACTTTTAACTTAGGCTTCCTATTTTCCCATAGCCCTGTTTGATTTCATAGGACTATATAGCTAACACTTTGCTTTGGGACGTAACATTTTTTTTCTTTCCCTTCTTCTTTCCACCCGCCTTATGGGCCTGCCCTAGGCCTGTCCTAGACCAGCGCCGTGGCACTGCTGTAGGAGATAACAGATTTTTTCTCCAAATCGCGTATATCTCTCCAGATAATTTATCAATCGGTTCGATTTTGCACTTCACAGGACCGCGACACTACGTTTGTGTTTGTGTGTGATTTTTTGAAAGTTTAATCACCAGTATCCAGCGGGATAGTCGAAAAATCCCGGACCGCAACGGATGTGACCCTCCTCTCTCACACTCCACACCACTCTCTATAGCCTATGTGTACAGAGAGCATTCTCTCTCTCTCTCATATACAGTATATATATATATATATATATATATATATATATATATATATACACACACGAGTGTTCCATACTGACAGGTAGATGGATTGGGAGGAGGAGAAAACGCAAGGAAGAGCTATGAATCTTGATTCTCTAACGTTTCGGGTTATGTTATGTACCCATCTTCAGAGAGACTGACAGATTTTAGACAACTCACAATATAATATATATACACAGTCAGGAAATTCACTGTTGTCATCCTAGAATAGTGCTGCCATATGTATGGCAATATTTTATTTCGTTTAAATAGAACAATTGTCCGATTAGCCTACCCTCTGGACGGGGTTATTGTTTACCTTTTCTCTAATTACCTTTTTTATCCCTTTCGGTACCAGCAATTAACGGACTTGTATTTAATATTTCACTATTGGGAATCGGAAAGGTGTGAATAAATATACATATAAACATATATACATACAGTATAAACATATATACATATATATACATATATATATACACATATACATACACACACATACATACAAATTCATATACATACACACACACATACATATACATGTACCTGTTTATACACATACACACTATCGAAATTCTCCTGCCTTTGACTTCAGAGCTTCCAAACATACAGTATACAACCCACATATAAAACTACAAAGACTGGTTCCGGATCAAAGCAGCTCAGTAACAGCCAGTATAACGAGCATCGGTCGGCAGCCACCACTACCGATTTATAACTCATCTTCGCTTTCAATGCTACGTGTGGTCCTGGGTGGTGGTCCTTTGCTAGAATGAGAAATATATGTCCGACTCGTGTGAGAGAGAGAGAGAGAGAGAGAGAGAGAGAGAGAGAGAGAGAGAGAATCGTAATAAAATGCTATAGTTCTATACATTATTTACTTACTGCTTTGTTTTTCGAAAATATTGCCTAATCATATATTTACAGAAGGGTAAGTGGTATGCCAATATAAATACATAATACCAGGCTGGTTCACACATAGCCGAGTCGGTGCGCGAGTCCAACACGAGTCACACTCATCGATTATCGCCGTCGCTGGAGGCCGAGTCGGCCGCGAGTAGCAATTGCTCCCGAGTCAAGGAGAGTGTAACACGAGTTAACTCGAGTCAATACGAGTCAACAGGTGTTCATGCAAGAGTCTGTACGAGTAACTGAGAGTCAAAACGAGTGTAACACGAACCCAACACGAGTGTCAAAAATTTGAAAAATAACGGCCACATTCCAGGGCACGTAAACAAAGAGTATGGACGAGTCTAACACGAGTCAACGCGAGTCAACACGGGTCAACACGAGTCAACGCGATTGTTAAACAGATCAACTTGATTGTTATACGGATAAACACGAAAGACAACACGAGTTTACACGAGTCGTAACGAGTGTGCAAGAGTCGCCGAGAGCCCACCAAGAGTCATTGAGAGTGACAGCCATTGTGCACGAAAGTTATATAAGGCAGCCTCCACCACCACCCATTGCCACACAACCACTCACCACCACGGAGGACACACCCACCCACCCACCATGACCATCAATCGGCGCAACGCGGCAGCTATGGTGATACTCCTGAAGATACGGATGGATCTCCTAGACATCGAGGAAGCAGAGGCGCTAGCTGAACGCCAACGTCAACGGAAAAGGAAAGCAAGGACAGTTTGGGCCAGGAGTTGGTTACTGAGACGGCCACAGTTCGGTATTTACGAACAACTCCTGAAGGAGTTTGAGGTAGAGGACCCCAAATCCATACCGGAACTTCCTGCGTGTGGACAAAGTCATGTTTAGGGATTGGTGGAGCGTGTCGGGCCCAAGATAGAGAAGCAGGACACGTTTTGGAGGGAGGCTTTGTCACCTGGGCTGAGATTGGCAATCACACTCCGCTACCTGGCCACGGGTGACTCCTATCCTATCCTGCAGTATGCGTTCCGTGTGGCCCAGAACACCATCTCCCTCATTGTGCCTGAGACATGTGAAGCCATCATCGAAGAGTACCAGCAGGAGCTTATACGTTGCCCCAGGACCCCGGCGGAGTGGAAGGAAGTTGCCAGGGAGTTCTCCTAACGGTGGGATTTCCACCATGCCGTTGGTGCCATCGACGGAAAGCACTGCGCCGTCCGATGCCCTCCCCATGGCGGAACGGAATTTTACAACTACAAAGGCTTCCACTCCATCGTGCTCATGGCTATTGTAGACGCAGACTACAAATTCCTGTACTGCAACATTGGCAATCACGGTTGCTGCTCAGATGGAGGTGTTTTTCTAAGAACAAACATCAGAGCAGCATTGGATAGGTGCACCCTGGGACTCCCTGCTGCCGAACCTCTGCCCAACGACGACACCCCTGTCCCCTACTTCCTGGTTGGTGACGACGCATTCCCCATGCGAAGGTGGTTGATGAAGCCACACTCTACCCGCCAGCTCACTGTACCTCAACGCATCTTCAATTACCGTCTGTCCAGGGATCGCCGCGTTGTGGAGAATGCCTTTGGCATCATGGTGTGCGTAATGTCATGTTAATGTCATGTTATGTTAATGTCATGTCATGTCATGTTAATGTCATGTAATGTCATGGTAATGCCATGTTATTTCCCACAAATAAAGGTTTCGTAGAGGCGACATGTGATATAACAAGGCAATTTATATGCCACCCTAATAATATCAACTATAATTCCAGTCAAATATTATCTATACATCATCCTAACCATTCTCTCCCAATCTCAGGTTCCGGTGCCTCCTCTCCAATATACCCCTCCACCCATCCTGTGTCGAGTCAGTGGTTTTGGCCTGCTGTTGCATGCACAACCTTAGGCGGCTGCGGTACCCTGGTCATCACGTCAACATAATGGACGAGGAGGACCCTGTGACGCATGCTGTCATTCCTGGGGCATGGAGGGAGGATGTGGAGAGGATGAGTCCCCTGCAGACTCTCTCCGGGAATGTCGTGACAGCCCAGGCCAAGCTTCATCTCACAGACTACTATTCCTCAGCAAGGGGAAGTGTCCCCTGGCAGGACGACATGATCTAAGATATTACTGTTTGTTTTTAAATTAGTCTCATGTTTGGGTAAGATCTAGTTTATTTATATATAATGTATATTACTGTCATTTTTTTTTTTTTTTTTTTTTTTTTTTTTTTTTCTATATTCCAACTACTCCCTCTCGGGCATAGGCTGAGAGCCTGTACATTCCACCGCCCAACACGGTGAAGCCCGTGAGGTCTTGTTCCAGTCTGGGGAGTGAGACATGCGAAGCATCCATCATGGCTCGAAGCAGCTCCATCTCTGAAGCGGCCGGTTGCTTCGCTCAAGTGCTTCACCGTCTCACCCTCCAGACTCAGACCCTCACTCTCAGAACGCCACCTATTGAGCAGTGAACTCACTAGGCATTGTCCCCCTGTAACATATTTTGAATATGGGAATATTCATACAGTGTTATTTAATCAGGGAACAACGAGGGTATTTTTTTGGCATTTCGGTGGGCTTTGTGGTAATGCACTGATACTAGGTACAGCACAAATTCAATCCCAATAATATCTTCCCATTGACATATCGGGATTTTGAACCCGGGTCCATGGATTACCAATCCAGTGGCATGACCACTCCACCACACCTCCCCTGTATTTCTATTGGTCTCATATATTGGTAATATTTTTAATTAATTTTCAGTCTCATTATTATATTCTCTATATATATTTTTGTTTTGTTTTGTGTAACTTCTGCTATTGGTCTCTTATTTGGCTTGTGTTTTAATAATTTATTTCAGTATGATTATTAGGAGTTCTCTATATATTAATACATTGATAATTATGTATATACTTCTGTGTCAGCTTTTCTGTGTGTTTTCAGAATCATTGATATATTCAACATATATTTCAATTTACATTGGTCTATGAATTACTGTGATCTTATTTCTATTTGTCTCATATTATGGTATTTGTTTTTTATTTTTCCGTCTCATTATTACATTATTTATATATTATACATTTATAATCATCTTATAAGCTTTTTCTGTAAGTTTTCCTATTCTTTCAGATTCATTAATCTATTGGATATATTTAACGTGTCATTTCTCTCATATGTTTTTTATGTTATTTTAGGTACATCTTTCTATTATATTTGATTTGTATATATTACATTTTGTTTATCCATAGCAGTCTCAATAATATTGGTTTGCATATTGCCATCATATGTTCTTCCATGAATTATGTTTTTAAAATCACTTAGATTAATTATATATTTTTTATCTCATTTATAGAGAACTTTTATTACTTATTATTTGCTCTTTTAACTCGTCATAAAAGTAAAAGTATAAATGAAACTTTTAGATAAAATAACTAACTAATAGTTGGATCCAAAACAACATCTCAAAACACATTCATTGTATTTATTTATAAAAAATATAAAGGTTCCTAAATACTAAACACATGTATAATAATGTAATGCCTCGTCCTCCCCATCAATGTGTACAAGAACTTGTAGAGAGAACATGATTATTTGTATGGTGAACGACTTATTATACTACTTTTGATTTTATTATGCAAATAGTGAATAACATACAATTGCATTAATGAACAGTGTTTTTTTAACTTAAGTGTCTCAATTTAAAAATGGAACATGTTATTTAGCACCAAGTGTTATGAATTGGCATAAAGACAATGCATAACTGACTGGCATTAACTCCATCATTCATTTTGCTCGAGCCAAGACAGGACATTTGGTAATCAAAGGTAATATTCTCCATGCACTTTATGATTCTCACAGTTCCTTACTAAAGTGAATACTATGGTTGCATGGTACATGCAGTATACTAAAACGAAAAAAGACAACTTCGTTCTGAAAGAGTTTGAGAAATACTTTAAGACAACTGTACCATGTGTCCTTAGTCTTTGTTGAAGATTTTTCTGTTTTTTACCACAATTACACTTTTCACCAGGATGAATGAACAAATAGATATAAAGTGGTAATCCTTAAGAAACAGTGATATAAACGTGTGTTTCTGAAATCAACACTTGAGTTCTTGCATATTTTATTTGGGATAGACGCCGCTTTCCTCAAAAGCTTAAGATGATAATTATTGATGTAATACAGGCATTACAGATTGCAGACCACCCCAAATACCAAAACAAAAGGACACAAAGAGCACCAAGAGAGAGTACCTGCACGCCCTTCACACACACAAATACCCCCAGGCCAACATACATCTGTGACGTTAACCACTCCGTTAGAACCGCATGGCTTGTCCTACAGTGACTCGCTAGGATCGCCAGGGCAGTGGATGGGGCTACAGTTTATGTATTAGAGTGTGCTTTATTTCATATGAAAGCTTGTGTCATGGGCAGTCCAGAAAGGCTCTTTGTTTTCACCCATGTCAAGGCTTTATATATTTAATTGTAAAGTATATGTTTTATCATTAACTAGTAATGATGGGATCTGGGAGAGAGAGAGAGAGTAGAACAGAGTGAGAGGGAGTGCGCAGTGTTTTTGTCCCGCTCGATGACGTCACGGCTGGCTGCCTCGTGGGGGATGGTTAAGAGAGGTCCTTACCATGCTGCTAGCTCCCTTGCTAGTGGCTAGAGGACTTGTAACCGCTTTTTTCCCACGCGCCTCGAGCTAGTGCGAGTATATACTGGTTCCTCGCCACTCTCTCCCTCAGATCTGGTTTCTAGAACGCATCCATCTTTTTCCCTTGCTATCTGGCTCCCGCTTTGCACCTGAGAATCTTTTCCTCTGCCTACCTCTCTCTTTTTCATATCTTTCACCACCTTTTTATTAATATTATACCCCCTCTGGTTAACTCTGCAAAATCAGCTTCATGCTGGCCAGTTGTATTGTGCGTTTAGGTCTGATATAACCCATGTATGTTAGTTGTTAAGATAAGTGGATCACGAAGCATTGGTTGGCTTTCATATTTGCCGCTTCCTATAATTATTAGTGTTCTGCTGGATTAGATAATGCTAGACTAGGAGTCTGATATAATAAGGTATTGTTTCCTATGAGTGCTAGCTTTAGGAAAAAGCTGCACGACATACCTGAGAACTGGAGTTGATTGAGTAAATTCTAGTCTGTGTGCCATTGAGAGTAGAGCATGCACGAATGAGGGCTTTTTGCCTATACCATTCTGCACTGTTCTAAGCTCGTTGTTTGTCTTTGAGGTACGCCAGGAGAACGCTTAATACTTCGGTATTAAGGTTTCTCAAGAGAGCTACCCTTCCCTATAACGTAATATTTGAGGCACAGACTTGAGATTTGCACTAGGCTATGCGGCATGCCATGTGCACCAGTATCTCGTATCATTGACTCTAGCTAGACTTTATCAGTCACAGTAGACATTAAGTATATTAAACCAATTACTCTTTTTATGTATACCAGTTTATGATTACATAAGCATTTCGCAGCCTAGTTTGATGTATTGAGACACAAACGACTTAGGCTCTTTTTGTTGATAGGAATACTGCATTGTCGTGGCGATTATTATTATCGTTGTAGTGTTTAGAATATTCTTGGCTCCGACGGCATTATGTATTCTGCCTTTTTGTGTGCATAGCCTGCACGAGCATTGTTCCGCTGCCTGCCTTTTTGGGTTCCATTTCCGATACGAGCATCTTTATAGCATCTAACATTTAACACCTTACGAGCGGCCTATGCGGTTTATTTATGTGTACCGCACAGCGGGGTGTTTTTAGCCAAAATAGGGCTGTTTACGTGATAATTTTCATGCCTAAATAAGACCCAGAACGTAAAACAAGTACCTATCCCTGAAAGGGCATAAACGGAGCTTTCGAATGACACCATAACGATCCTTGTATGATGGATAGTTTTCTTGCAATAACCGTGCAACGCGAGTGCAAAAAGCAGGTAATTCGGTACTTTCGGTACATAATTGAGTATGTAGCGAGTGAGAGAGGGAGGAGGGAGCTGAGATTTGTGTCAGTAGGTTCGCCGCGGTGGTCTGGAGCAGTCATACGCTCGCTAGTCTCCTGCCACCACTTGTCTCTCTCTCTCTCAGCCACATTACGTGCTGAAATTGCCACTCGAGTTATGTCGAGCGCCGCCACATAGTCCAGCTTTATTAAACTCGACTTATGTTGCTCGCCGCTAAATAAGGGTTAAAGAAGATTCCTTGTTAGTGTTGAAGGACTTTAGTGCACGTTCTTTCATGCAGGAGTGCCTGACATTTATTGCTTAAAGTAACGTAAGCTGTAACTTCTCTTACCACCTTACTTTGCATACCATAACCAAGCACCTTCGGTTATAGGTAGTAATAGGTTGTTTTCACATAACATTAAGCCTAGAGTAGATGCACATTTATTGAGAGTTTGATAGCCTATTATTGCATATAGAACTCTGTACAGTATTTGTGTTCTTTGTTCACTGGGAATATACATCAGAGGTTGGATCTAGCGCTTTCCGTTGTAGCATTTATGCCATTACTAGTCCAATGAATAAGAGCCCTGATATATTTGAACCCCAGTCGTAACAAATGGCGACCTTACCTAGGATTTGGTGAACCTACATTTATTAGCAGGGAACATTTGTTGTTTTGGAGAATATTTTGCGGGGATCAGCAAGAATATATATTTTTTTGCAACATAGTATAGCCCTTGAGTATTTCCGAGAATTTTTGTGTGTATATTGAGGTATAAGAGTTTGGGGTACTTCTTTTCTGAATATTGTGGGGAGAAATTTTTGTGAGCATCATGTCTTATACCGGGTCAGAGGAGAATGGAGACAGTACGTAATATCGAAACGGAGGAACAGCAGCATGATGAAAGTGTTAATCGGGTGAACTGTGAGGAGGATGCTAGGATATTTTTGCAATGGCCTGTTACTGCCGAGCGGTTGGAGGGTATGGATCGGTACGGTCTTCATGCCTGGCCACAGCTATCGGTCATGCGGTTACTAGCAGCATGACCAAGGATAACTTGATAACGTGTGTACTGGGCAGGGTGACTGGTGAGCGAGATGGGTTGAGTGCTCAGAGCCCTTCGGCCATGCTTCCCCTACACTCGACTCCCAGCCATCCCAGTAGTTTGCCGACCCCGGGTACGCTTCCGCAGTTGGGTGGTGACTGGCAGGGTGGGTTGCCCCTGACGGGACCACTGGTAATTTCAAACATTGTAGCACCTTCACCTCCTCAAGGGTTATCTCCAGAATTATTGCTTCAGCTCGAATTAGCTAAGATCGAAGAGAGAAAGGCTATAAGGGCAGGTGAGCTTCAGCAGCAAATAGAGCTAGCAAAAATCCAAGCTGAGTCGACTGGGTACTGTGCCGACATGGACGTAGAGAAGTCGCGAGTAGAGACAACGGGACAGCGACTTGGGGCTGGTAACCGTGTTCATGAGCAGTCTCTCTCGCACTTATTGAAACTGGTTCCGGTGTTTGATGAGAGTAGTGTAACAGAATTTTTCACACGCTTTGAGAAGAAGTGCCAGGAACACCAGTGGCCAGAGAATAAATGGGCATCACTTGTATCCTCTAGATTAATAGGCAAGGGTCTTAAAGCCTACGATGCGTTACCTTTGGAGTCATGTATTGTGTACGAGGATCTCAAGGAGGCTGTCCTGAGGGCTTACGAACTGCAACCAGAAACGTACCGTTTGAAGTTCCGGGGTGTAACTAAGGGAAGAGATAGCACCTTTTTGGAACACGCCCGGGACTTGTCCGATGCTATGGGGAACTGGCTCCGATCTGAGAAGGTCACAATATTTGATGAAATTAAGCAGTTAATGATGTTGGAGCAGTTCTTTAAGAGCACGGGCGGTGATCTAACTTTGAACTTAAAGGAGAAAAACCCAAGAACTCTAGTCGAAGCAGCAGAAATGGCTGATCGACGGCGGTCGTTGATTCGGGGTTGCGGGTCCTCACAGAAGTACGATGTAAGTGCTAAGGACCGTTTTCCTCCCCCTCCCCGGAACAATGACACATTTAAACAGAAGAGCCATGAAACTAAAACTGAATCCAAACCTTACACCACACCGTATGTGAAAAGTCAGGGGCCTTTTACATCACAGTATAAGCCGAAACCGAAATTTATGTGTTTTAGTTGCCACCAGGAGGGTCATAAGGCAAATGAGTGCCCTAGTCGACTTCCTCCGGCAGCCGTGTCTTTTGCTCACGGCATTGGAGTGTTCAAGAGGACATCGGAGTTTGTTAGAGGCATTTCTTCCGAGGTAAATACACTGCCAGTGCAGAAGGATCCGGAAGGCTTATTCCCTGTCCGTGATGCCTTTAGTGACCACAGGGGACTCGGTTGTGTGGAGTGGGGGGGTAGAAGACATGGTGAGAATTTTGCGTGACACTGGGGCATCGCAAACACTGCTGAGAAATTTCACTGGTAAACCTGTCAATACGGCGCGGGTGGTTGTGGTTCAGGGAGTTAATGCGACAAGGTCATACCCGCTTGTAAGAATGAAGATGGAAGTTGATGGTGTGACTCGGGACCTGGATGTAGGAATTGTGGAGAAGTTACCTGTTGGGGGCGTCGACCTCCTTCTCGGCAACGACTTTGCGGGACCTACTTCTGAGGCTCCACCCTTGGTCGTTGCCGAGAAGCCAGCCGACGTGAGTAGGGAGGAGCAGGAGTGGGTTGAGAAGTGTCCGGTGCAGCCTATGGCATGTGTTGTCACCGGAGATCCTGCATCCAGGGAGTCACATTCTGGTCAACAATCTTTAGATCAGCGGAGGAAGGGTACCGAGAAGGGGTTGAAAGTTGATGCGGTTGAGAGTTTAGTGTCAACGGACCTTCTCGGGGACTCATTATTAGGACCACATTTCGAGTCTGGAGAAGACCCAGTAACTGTTCCTGAAGGGGCAGAGGATGGGCTTAACCCGGGAACTGCGGGGAGACTCTTAAGAGCGAGTGAAAAAAAAAATCAACTTTTGACATCGAAAAAAAAAAAAAAAAATACATATTTTTGTTTGGCCCCTGGGCCATTCAAAATCTCAGTCCTCTACCTCCCCTCCTTCCCCACTTTCCTCCTCTCCTTCAGTTATCACCTATTTTCCCTGTTATTCCCTTATTCTGAGGTATATTTTCGTGCTAACATTAGCGAGTTGCAAGCAGGGTGTTGTCATCACTGATGGCAAGCGAGCGCAAGAGAGAGAGAGAGAGTATCGATCGACTGTGTCTCAGTGGCCTTGGGGGGAAATTGGCGGGAAAGCAGCTTGCCTCACCCATACATTATACAACTCGCGGGCTATATCTCCGATTTTGACCATCCAAACGCTGTTTTCACTAGTTTTATTGTTGTTTCAGGTTAATACCTTTATAATCAACCCATAATAGGCGCATATGGATAAGTATTAATGCTATTAATGGCACAATGAATATTTTAGTGATGGAAACACCTCAAATACGTCAGCACAGGGGGACGTTTCCAATTACCCCCATGCGCACTTGTTAGGTTAAAAAGACGAAAGAGTTGAAGGAGGACAGTGATGCACAGTCGGGAGATATAGCAACAAGGTATCCTGATGCGTACCCTATGAGAAATGGGTCGGCGAAGACGGTGGTCTGAAGCTTGCTAGTGTATTTTTCCCGGTATGGTTACCCGCAGGGGATTCAGTCAGTCCAGGGACCCAACTTCACTTCTAGCCTCTTGGTTCAAGCAATGCCGCAGCATGAGATTGTTGGGGTTGTGTCATCTGCGTATCATCCGGAGAGCCAGGGTGTGTTAGAGCGATGGCACTCAGCCTTGAAATCTGTGCTTCGTTGTTGTTGCTTTGAGAGTGGGAAGGATTGGGATCTTGGCCTGCCATGTGTTTTGTTTGCTGTGCAGGAGGTACCTGGGGAGAGTTTGGGATTCAGCCCTAATGAGCTCGTCTTTGGACACCGTGTCAGAGGGCCTCTCCATATGGTTGAAGAAGTATGGGAGGGTGCAGAAATACCTTGTTCTATGCTCAAGTGTGTCCTCAACGGTCGAGAACGAATGTTGCGCAGTCTGGAGTTGGCTGGCCGTAATTTGACTAGCTCTCAGGCCCTCAGGAAGGACAGGTACGACCTCAAGGTTGAACTCAGGGAGTTTCACGTGGGTCAGGAGGTGTTGATTCTACTGCCCCTTGTAGGTCACCCCTTATCCGCGAAGTACGCTGGTCCTTATAGGGTGGTGGAGGAGCTATCAGACCTGGATTACTTGGTAGCCACTCCAGACAGACGGAAGCGCAATCAGTTATGTCATGTTAATCCCATGAAGGAGTATGGGAGGCACCCCCCTGAGCCTCTCACTGTGCCTGTGATGACGTTTAGCAGTCAAGGTGGAGAAGGAGAACGGGACAGTCAAGCTCAGGTGGAGGATAACTGGAAGGATAAGAAGTTCAAATGGGTGCCTGAGTGTGAGAAGGTGTTTAGAGAAGTAAACCACCTGTTGTGCACTCACCCGATCCTCAGGGCCCCTGACTTTAGCCTACCTTTCCAACTAGCAACGGAGGCTAGTGGTCTGGGGGCTGGTGCCGTCCTTGTGGAAAAGGACGATGATGGGCTGGAGCATCCTGTTAGTTTTTGCTCGGAGAAGTACAATTCGGCCCAGGGGAGCTGCTCTGTTGTCGAGGAGGAGCTGCTGGCGGTTGTGCTTGCGCTGGGGCATTTCGAGGTCTATGTTCCAGCCTATGGTCCGGTCGGTCGTTGTAGTTTACCCACATCATCACCCTCTCAAGTTCTTGGACCAGTTTCACAATCGGAATATGAGGCTGACCAGGTGGTCACTAAGGTTATTGGTATATAACCTGGACATACGCCATATTGCCGGTTGTGACAACGTGGTTGCAGATGGTCGTTCAAGGGTATATGATCCTGGGTAGATTGACACACGGGTAGCCTCCTGCTTTAGTTTGGATAGTATTTTGCGCTTGGTGCTTGTTGGCTCGCGGTTGTAGCCCAGCGTATTGGGTCGTAAAGCAGGAGTTGAGCGTTTGGTATAGAAGAAAAAACTAGGCTTGCCCCTATAGTGCAGCCAAAATAAACAAATTATAAACATAAACATCAAATAAAAACTCTTTCTTTGATAGTTGAATTTGTTTAGTATGTTATAACAGTAATTCTGAGTTGCACTCCTCTCAGAATGCTGGGCTAGAGAAGCTCGCTCTTGAGGAGCATAACTACACATAAATTAACCTATGGTGTTGGGGAGAGTTATAATTTTGAAAAATGTTTTGTTGAAGAACTGTGCCAGATATTTTACTGCCGCTGGGTGATGGGAAGTGGAGATATAGCATGGGTTCTAACCATCAGATTTTTGTGAGCCTTGGGGCCTCTGAGAAAAATCTTGGGGGGGGGTTTGACGTTAACCACTCCGTTAGAACCGCATGGCTTGTCCTACAGTGACTCGCTAGGATCGCCAGGGCAGTGGATGGGGCTACAGTTTATGTATTAGAGTGTGCTTTATTTCATATGAAAGCTTGTGTCATGGGCAGTCCAGAAAGGCTCTTTGTTTTCACCCATGTCAAGGCTTTATATATTTAATTGTAAAGTATATGTTTTATCATTAACTAGTAATGATGGGATCTGGGAGAGAGAGAGAGAGTAGAACAGAGTGAGAGGGAGCGCGCAGTGTTTTTGTCCCGCTCGATGACGTCACGGCTGGCTGCCTCGTGGGGGTTGGTTAAGAGAGGTCCTTACCATGCTGCTAGCTCCCTTGCTAGTGGCTAGAGGAGTTGTAACCGCTTTTTTCCCACGCGCCTCGAGCTAGTGCGAGTATATATACTGGTTCCTCGCCACTCTCTCCCTGAGATCTGGTTGGATCCATCTTTTTCCCTTGCTATCTGTCTTCCGCTCCGCACCGGAGAATCTTTTCCTCTGCCTACCTCTCTCTTTTTCATATCTTTCACCACCTTTTTATTAATATTATACCCCCTCTGGTTAACTCTGCAAAATCAGCTTAATGCTGGCCAGTTGTATTGTGCGTTAAGGTCTGATATAACCCATGTATGTTAGTTGTTAAGATAAGTGGATCACGAAGCATTGGTTGGCTTTCATATCGCCGCTTCCTATAATTATTAGTGTTCTGCTGGATTAGATAATGCTAGACTAGGAGTCTGATATTATAAGGTATTGTTTCCTATGGGTGCTGGCTTTAGGAAAAAGCTGCACGACATACCTGAGAACTGGAGTTGATTGAGTAAATTCTAGTCTGTGTGCCATTGAGAGTAGAGCATGCACGAATGAGGGCTTTTTGCCTATACCATTCTGCACAGTTCTAAGCTCGTTGTTTGTCTTTGAGGTACGCCAGGAGAACGCTTAATACTTCGGTATTAAGGTTTTTCAAGAGAGCTACCCTTCCCTATAACGTAATATTTGACGCACAGACTTGAGATTTGCACTAGGCTATGCGGCATGCCATGCGCACCAGTATCTCGTATCATTGACTCTAGCTAGACTTTATCAGTCACAGTAGACATTAAGTATATTAAACCAATTACTTTTTTTATGTATACCCGTTTATGATTACAGAAGCATTTCGCAGCCTAGTTTGATGTATTGAGACACAAACGACTTAGGCTCTTTTTGTTGATAGGAATACTGCATTGTCGTGGCGATTATTATTATTGTTGTTGTAGTGTTTAGAATATTCTTGGCTCCGACGGCATTATATATTCTGCCTTTTTGTGTGCATAGCCTGCACGAGCATTGTTCCGCTGCCTGCCTTTTTGGGTTCCATTTCCGATACGAGCATCTTTATAGCATCTAACATTTAAAGAAGATTCCTTGTTAGTGTTGAAGGACTTTAGTGCACTTTCTTTCATGCAGGAGTGCCTGATATTTATTGATTAAAGTAACGTAAGCTGTAACTTCTCTTACCACCTTACTTTGCATACCATAACCAAGCACCTTCGGTTATAGGTAGTAATAGGCTGTTTTCACAAAACATTAAGCCTAGAGTAGACGCACATTTATTGAGAGTTTGATAGTCTATTATTGCATATAGAACTCTGTAGAGTATTTGTGTTCTTTGTTCACTGGGAATATACATCAGAGGCTGGATCTAGCGCTATCCGTTGTAGCATTTATGCCATTACTAGTCCAATGAATAAGAGCCCTGATATATTTGAACCCCAGTCGTAACACATCATACAGCCATGCCTCCAGAAGCCGCCAAGACCACCACAACACCGGAACGTGCACTTCTAGCCTGCACATAGCAGAAATCAGACAACGCAGAAATAGGACAGAGTATGTCAAACAACTTGGCAGCAATTATTATGATAGATACTATACCAGCCTTCCAGGTCAAAAGACTGGTCCACTACTAAGTTTGAGACTAGTAAAGCTAGGTTCGATTATAGCCTGTCTGGTCTAGAGACTGACTCTACTACCAAGTGTTCTGGTAAAACTGCTGGGTACGAGAATAGCACATGAGGTCCAAAGACGGAATTGTTGTGTACAACATCAACAAAAGTGCAACCCAACTTAATAGTGAGGCTCTAGTTCATTAACTATTTAAGCTGAGAATCACCACTACCCCTTTACTTGCTTGCGGTCCAAAACCTTGCAAAGCTAGTGGTACAAGATCCTAGCATCAGTGAAGGCAAGAGGAGAAAATTAGTAAGTTGCACAACACAGAAGTTTAGGCCTACCCAGACACCCAAGAAAGATGAGTGCCGTAACAGAAGTCCATTACGTCAAGCCCACGAAATATCATCATGCCCCCATCAGACACCGGGAAAAATCACAGAATTAAATAGTTGTAGGGTAACTTAGAGAGCCCCTTCTTGCTAAACTGTGTCATAACCCTTCAGCAACACAATCTACATACTTTATCCTTGCTATTTCCCCATTTTTAAAACATTCTAATATTACGATTGGGCATTCACGCATCAACGTAATATGGGATAGTTAATAGTAGAAATTAAATTTCGAAACACCCTAATCCCCGATGGTGAACACTTATATTTTTAGTGACTTCCTATTTGTTAATTATTCATAATATATGTACATTTATGAAACTATAGAGGAACGAGTAGAGAAAATGTATCTTTGTGCCAATAAGAAAGACTGACTACGCGAAACTCAATTCTTAGAACTTTATTACTTAAACACTTTAATTCACCATTTCTAATTGTATTAATATTTTTATTTTTTATTTGTTTTCTATATTCCAACTACTCCCTCTCGGGCATAGGCGGAGAGCCTGCACACTCAACCGCTGAACACGGTGAGGCCCGTGAGGTCTTGTTCCAGTCTAGGGAGTGAGACATGCGAAGCAACCCGGCTCGAAGCAATCCCATCTCTGAAGCTGCTCCGCCTCTGCGCTTCACAGTCTCACTCCCCAGACTCGGACCCTCACTCTCAGAACGCCACCTTGAGCAATTCACTCACTAGGCATTGCCCCCCTGTAGCATATTTTGAATATGGGAATATTCGTACAATGCTATTTAATCAGAGAACAATGAGGGTATTTTTGTTTTTGGCATTTCGGTGTGCTGTGCACTGAAACTAGGTACAGCACAAATTTCATCCCAATAATATCTTCCTATTGACATATTGGGATTCGAACCCGGGTCCATTGGATTCCCAGTCCAGTGGCAAGACCACTCTGCCACACGTCCCCTTATGTACTTCAGATTGTGTAAAACAAAAGTTTGATTTGATCCAAGATACCCATATCAAGAGATACTTGCGTAAATACAGAGAGTATGTGAAGGAAGACAATTTTTCGGAGCAATGGGAAGCATGTGGAAGATGAGAAATCTCGGAATGAAACTTAAAACTGCAATGTATCAAGGAATGATTGTGCCAACAGTGATGTATGGGGCTGAGACAAGGGCTCTGAAAGCAAAGGAGAGAAGCAAGCTGGATGTGATGGAGATGAGCTGCTGGAGAGGTATGTGTGGAGTTACTCGTAGAGACAGATTGAGGAATGAAGAGATACGTAGGAGAATGGGGCAGCAGGAACATTTGTCGGCCAGAATGGACAGAAGGGTGCTGAGCTGGTATGGTCATGTTGAATGAATGGAAGATGAAAGGTTTACAAAGAGAATATGTGAGTCAGATACAAGGGGAGATAGCGGGGTAGGAAGCCCCCATTGAGATGGAGAGGCTGTGTAAGACAAGCATTGGATGATAGAGGAATGACTATAGATCAGGCAAGGGAAGTGGTAATAAACAGGAATGAATGGAGAATGCTTGTGAATAGATGAATGTAAACGCGGTCGTTTGGGAGAGAGGGTCATGCGCCAGTTGGACTAGATAGTAGTCCATCAGGCGCCTGGCCCAGGTAGCCGGTGGTAATGAAGGGTGCGCCTGGAAGCATGGTGAGCGGGCTTGTGGTGGCCCAGCTTCGCTGCGGGTCTGTCTGCGGAAATCGGCGCCTCTCCGGGGAATCTTGGACCTGGAAATATTTTGCTGGTGACCCCAAATGGGCCTGGGTCTCCGGGTATTTCTCCTGGGCGACCTAGATGTGTGTGATTTTGTGTTTTGTTTTGTTTTTCTGATATGTTGTGATGACCCTGTTCGGGCTCTGTCTCGAGTCGGCCGCCCCATAACAAAATAAAAATAATAAGAAAACTGGGGAAGGTGCCAGAGTATATAATATATACTGTATATACACACATACATACTTGTATAAATAGATTTTGCACGTGATTCAAATATTCTGAGCACGCATTAAGTATACACGCTTGCATCACTACCTCAAGTAAACTGTGATTTTATAATCCTCTTGTGAATTGAATATTTTCTATTTTGTAATTTTTCCCATTTATTGTATGTAAACCTATATCTAATTGTGTTTAAATAGAAGTATTGTTCGGTACCAAGTACTATTCGGTACCTATTGTATAACATACCTTGTATTTTATCGTAGTTATATATAGAACACCTAGTTCTCCGCGTTAGTGGGAATCAACAATAACCAGATTTGCTCTAGTATATTACTGGTGGCTAGCTTTGGTGCTAAGCATAAGGAAATATAAGAAAATATAGCATTTTTTGTAGATCTATCAGAATATACAAATTGATATACCGGATAGAATGGCGCAATGTTCACATATTCCGATTCCTCCAACCCCGAGTTGCGATATTGTACAAGTGAGGACACCCAGTGGGGAAATGGGGAATCCAGTGTTATATCTAGTGTATCAAGCAGATTGAGATAAAATAGCAACAAGTAAGGTAAGGTTGTGATACTATCAACAGGCCAAATGCGTCCAAACCTCACATCAGACGATTTCAAAAGAATTGTGGTGGACTACCTCCAGCCATCACTAAGTACGGTAGTACTATTATTACAACTGTCCGCCATGAAATACGACGGCAACTAAGATGCAACCGTAGTGGAAATACAAAAGAACATATCCCTTGCTTTCCGTTGAGCATAGACAGAAAATATACAATAATCTATTTAAGGAACTATTGCGAATCCTGCCGGAGAAAGTGGAAATTCATTTTTCCATCCACGAGCTGGCAGGCATCGGACTGGATCTCACCACCATCAGGAGGATCCTGGCAAAGTCCGCCGCCATGCAAAAACTACAATAGCAGTTCATAAATGCCATAAAGAGAAGGACCACCAAACTTCAACTGGAGCAAGACGGTCCTCAGTCCAAATGAACTCTCAGAACAGGTGGAACAGAAGAGAAGAGGAACAGCCCCCCCCCCCCCCCCCTCACATACATCCTAGACAACCCATGGCACCAACACGAAACCTCATATTGTTCGACACTATGGAATGGTAATAATGGTATCTGTTCCGTGGATGAAATGGAAGACTAGGAGAGACAGCGCAAAACTAGCCAGAGAATCTCTCCCAGTCTACTATACCAATGAAAATACGGCCAGCACACCACCAAGACCCCCAGATTTGCAGCCACAGAGAGTGATGAGCTTCTAGACACTTTAGTTGAAGAATATATGCTGGGAAAAGAACTAGCTGAATATACCATGGCAAGAGGAGCAAAAGGATTTTTGGCGGGGGCTTTCAAGCCCAAATTCACGGTCTATACTCAGATAAAAATCATGGAATTAAGTGTTCACTTTCTAGTGGACACTGGTGCAACTCATTCATGCCTATACACAAGATTCTATCAGAAACACCGAGACAAGTTCAAAAAGCTTCAACCATCATCAGTGAACTTGATAGGTGCTGGCGACGAGACCCTAGTACTGAAAGGGGAGACTCGCCCTGTACTCATCACTACCCCAATACCTTCGGCCACCACTTGCAACAAATACGATGGATATTAAGGCGACCTTCAAGAAACTAAGCAACAAAATGGACTGTGCAGGGTGTCAGTTATCATTTGGTGTATTCAAATAAAACAAAAATAAATAAAAATAATTATGACTCCACCAAATACGCCAACAACATCGATGCTATGCCACCCAATGTAATTGCACAAGCAACAGTGCAAGCTGCCATGTCGATTCCAGCCGACCATCAAACCTGGATAGCCATCAACAAGACATGCCCAAGATACAATGTTCTGCCTTGCAGTTAAGCAGCCCTATGTGACACTGTGCAGTGTATCACCAGCTGTCGTACCTGTGTACTCTAAGGGAATCAGGATTGCTAAGGTCTCCGGAAAACCCTTCACAGTCCCCAAAGGGTAAGTGATGGGTGAAATTGAGTCATTTCACGAGCGGCCTCCTCAAAATTAGGATGAGGGAATAACCACAACCATCCTCCCTAAAACTTCATACCACCTCACCACAGCTCAATGCCATGAGCTACTCCAACTCCTACTACAATTCCAAGAGATCTTTGCTCAAATCTACAGAGGCACATCAAGGTCCTGCACCAATGTGCTTGAACATACCCATACCAATTATAAGACGGTTCCTCCCATCAGAACAAACCATGCCAGACGAAAAAATCCCCACACAGCGAGTTAGAAGATGCAACAAGCTAGAAGAATGCTAGAAGCAGGAATTTCATAACACCACTCCACCGCCCCCTGGGACATAGCATGTAGTACTAAATGAAAATGACTGATGGATCCACACTGCTTCCACCATCGACTAAAGATGAACTGAATGACCCGTAAAACCATCCAAAACACTAACGCCCTTTCCTTCCCCCGAATCATCAACGGTTCGTCGATTCACTATTAGCTGCATTTGGTTTTGCAATCTCGATCTACAAGCCGGATATATTAGTAATTACACCTAACCCCCGAACAACCAATAGAAGATGGCGTTCTCAACCGGGGCATTTGACCGGCAGACTGTAATGAATTTATCATACTGTTTCCTTCGAGGACTCTGCAAACAGTTCCGCCACTTTCTCTTGAGACTCATTGAGTCAGTGATCACAAAGGATTACTATGGGAACCCTGCATAGCCTACCTTGATGCCGGTCATCGTTTTTTCAGTCCAACTAGTAGGAAGAACACCTAAAATGACATAACCCAATCATTTTCAAACATATTGTGAAGCGGAGTTAGTGGAAACTTTAACCAAACAAAAGTAAAAAATAAAAACATGGGTTGAGGACTTTGTCGACTACTGGGACATAATATACATTATCTGCTCAAGGCATTGCCCCTGATCCAAAGAAATTGCAAGCCATAGCCAAACATTCCCTCCCTCCCCCCGCGCCCCCCCCCCCCCCCCGTCAAAGGGATTTGATCATTCTTAGGCCTAGCTCATACTACAGGAGATTTGTTGAAAGGATTTGTTTTCCACTCATTGCCAAACCCTTGCACGAACTTCCCCAAAAGAAGAGGCATTTGCTTGCACAGACTATAGACTGTTGATGTTTGAAAAATTAAAACAGCACCTCACAGATGCCCTAACTGTACCTTTCACAGACTACAATAAACTGTTTTTCTGGTATGAAACACTGATGGTTCCCCTGTTAGGTTATAGGTACCGTTCCTAAAGACAGGCCCAGGATGGACGAAACACACCTTTTAGCTTGTGCAAGTCTAACACTGACACCCACCGATGTGAATTACACCTGCGAATAAGCGAGAATACTTGGGTGTAATCATGGCCCTGCACCACTCCCTGGTTTACACACACACAACCTGCTCAGAGTACCTGTCTCTATGATTGCCGGACCATCCCACTCATTACAATGTCGAACGCAGAATACAAATACACAATGGGCTCCATTGTGCTATTGAAATATTCCTCACGAGGAACTGCGGTTTTGATATTATCTCCTACAGACGCGGCAAACTCCCACACAAAATGGCCAACCGCCCTATCGAGATCATCCAGCAAGTGCAATTACTTCCCGCCAGTCTCACTCTCAAGGCAAAAATGGAAACAACAGAAAAAAACCGGACTGGATTAACCAACAAATGTTCGTCTACCTGGAAAGAAGAGTAGGCGAACAAGTAAGTTTACACCACCTCCTTCAGGGCCACATCGTAGTGACACAACAACAACCCGAGGAGGTTAATAACAACCCTACACAAACTTAATGGAATCCCTCTAAGAGGACAGAAGACAACTAGTACACTCATTCAACAACATGTATTTGACTGCCAACCTCAACAACATCGCAAAAACATACTAGAATCATACAGAAAGTCTGTGTCTTAGGCAAATACTCAACCAGAATGCCAGTAGACCCTCAGGTAAACTCACAGCAATCCCAACCTTGGCAATTACACTACCTGTGGACCAAAGCTTCCAAAAAGTATGTACTTGCTGTTCGTTGAGAGTTACACAAAGTTCTAAATATCGCAATGCCCAACCAAAGAGCAATACTGATTCCGCGGTATCAGAATCCATGCTCGCACATGTATTTGGATTACGTATTACATAGCCATTAACCCTATTCCGGTGGGTCTGGCCTCAAGCCAGTACACTCATCATAATGCACCTGAATTTTTTTGTAGTACAAGTGTGGCAAGAGTGATTCCAACTTGTTTGGGATACAAAATATCCTTCGCCAAACGCCCATACTGGCCAAAGGGGGAACTCCATCGGCAAACCGAGTCATCGCAAGCTAGCTCTTTAGCTAATCAATTATGAACCCCCATATTGATAGCCCTAAACACAGATGAATAGCCTGCAAAAGTTAAAGATTATCAGATGGGGCAATGAATACTTGTCACAAGCGACGACGGGACTAAGGACTACCCCCCTACCCCCCCCCCCCCCAACCAATAACCCCCCCGCCCCCCCCCCCCCCCCCCCTCCCCCCCCCCCCCCCCCCCCCCCGCCCCCCCAATCGTGTGTTTGGCGAAGTCCCTCCTCTTAAGGGGAGATTCTCCACTGGAGGGATTTTCTTGCTTCTTCTTGACCGCTCTTTTCTTCTCTCTTCTGTTCTTCCCTCATGGTGTATCCCCGATGCTTTTTTGATATTATAAAACGTTTGCCCCATTGTTTTAGCGATGTTTAAGAAAACTTTCACACACCCCCTACTAAGACCTTTCTTGCAATTCATGTGGCGATTTTAAATCCTGGCTAGCGATAGCAAGTCCTGTAAGTTTAATGGGAACCGGCCTTACGGCCGATGACATTTTTCTACCGAAAAATGTAAACAAATATATCTTGAAAGGGAGGCAAGGGGGTGTAATTTTAAGCTTGATGGAGGTCTATGGAACAAACTAAATACCTCCCCTTAATAGGGGGACCGGCCGGTTTTTTATTTTTTTTAATATTAATTTTTATAGTAATTTAGGCTTAAAACCAGATCGAAATCCTGAAACTACCATTAAGTCTTAAAAATGTGTGTTTACCTCAAGGCATCCTTTCATAATCTCGCCAGTTTAAATGTTATTAATGAAAACTTGAAACCCATGGGAAATTGTTTTTTTTTGTTTAGAGTTTTTCCAAATTTTTTTTCCTGTGTTTCTAAAATCGGTTATATCAGCGAACTTTGAAATTGAACATGCTCATTAACTACTGGTCTTACGAGGATTCGCACATATATAAGTGGAAAGAGAGTCAAATCCTCCAACCCAACCTCCCGAAAGCTGTATCTATCTTCTACTTCTTCATGTTCCCTCCTGCAAAATATTGTAAACCAAAAACAAAAGTTAAAAATGTTCAACTGTCCAATTACCTTAGATTTTCACTGTTTTTCTTTTTTTTTTTCAACAACCTGTTTTGTCGCACTGTTAGTTATTGGGATCTAATAATACATGTATTATTGGGCCTCTAGGAAGGTTTTATATATATCATTGGAAAAAAAGCGCGTAATATGCTTCTATAAAGCTATCGTCTTCTTTGTTTGCATTTGAGACACAGCCCCTTGGCATAGGTAGCTAACCACAGAGTAACAAAATCATTACCTTAATTTTCCGAGTCACCTAATTCCGCAATTATATAAAAAAAAAACAAAAAAAAATTGAGTTGTAAAACCACCTTCCTTGAGAGGTTGTCTGAGATCCCTCTGAAAATATTATACAGTGTTTGGGTTTCAAAACTATTCCGACTTCGATAAATTTTGTTTTGTTAAATTTTCGAGCTAATCTCTACCGTAATTCAGGAACTAATTGACCTAGAATAAAAAATAAAACTACTAATTACTACTTTGTCACAAAGATCTTTTATACGTGTGGCTAAATGTCATTGAAATCGAACCGAAGTTTTCACTGATAACCCCCCTATTAAAAAGCGGCCGCTCCCTCACCCCTATTTGGCTACGACTCCAGCCAAAGCAAATAAGAAAGTACTAATCCACCCATCTCTCTCTCTGTTATATATATACTGTATATAATATATACAAATATAAATATATATATATAAATTATACATATATATACTGTATATATATACACACAAACTACACAAGACACACTGGTAAAAGGACAAATACACTTTCCTATGTAGAAAGGTGACACTGATACAAAAAGATAAGCAATTATAATAAAACAATAACCTAATCTAATAGTACTACTGATATCCTGCCTCCCTCCCAATTATGTATACAAAGTCTTAATAAAATTGCATTCCCTTGCATTTTGCTGGCAGATTGCTTTTATCATAAATGTTCAGGCCAACTTGCTATAATTATGCTACTTTTTTTTTTTTGGCAATCGTTCCCCCCTTTCCTTCTCCGCAAATTTCCCCTCGAATACTCGGGAAGTTCTGTCCTTATCGCATATGATTTTTAACACTATTACCTCTCCTCAACATGTGCGAGCGCGTCACATACATAGCTCTGGAAATTTCACTTCCTTCTAATTAACATGTTGTACACACTTGTTGTCCACAACAGTTCAAGGGCAGTTGTTATACTTTAGTGTTTTTTCTCTTCTCCCTTAAATGGAGAACCAGATGAGGTAGATAGAATTCACTCTTGTGATCTTTTCCTTTTTTATTTATCCAGACCTACATGAATACATCCTACCCCACATAATTTGTTCCTATGTGTATAAAAGGAGACAAAATGCAGGCTGGTCTGGAACCGAGTGCTCTCCCCAAAGGCCAAAGAGTGACAGAGAGCCAAATTCAAGGGACGGTTTGGGGTCATAATGGCTGGAACTCACAAAGTATAAAGCAGTCAAGTCATAGGATAAATGAAAGCTTGATTGAGGGAGAGATTTCCCGTTCCACCTTCACACTTGTTTGAGTAGAAGAAGAACTGAGAAGATTTTGGCCCATTCTTGATTTGGAGAGAGGTGACAGCAATATGAATGAGACTGTTTGAAAGGCGGTTTACCACCACACACCCCCCTCGCGCTCGCCGTAATAGATTGGATATCCTCTGAGAGAGCTCTGAAGAAACACTACTTATTGTTGTAATAAACAATAGCCCGAGTGAAAGACATGCAAGCCCTGCGGAGTATAGAAAAGAGCTTGTAGGGTACTATTAAGAGTAAGAGTTTTGATGAAGGCGAAATTATGCTTTTAACCACACAATTATCATTGATCCAGAAAATATTAATTCCCATCCACCAACCGAGAGACCCTCAACCAAACACCAAACCGCGACCACTTTTGTTCTCCCCAACCCTAAAACATTTTTCATACTATCCTTCCAACATTATCTAACTATCCAGTCCAACAATTATCATACTATCCAGTCCAAAATTATACATACAGATCCAGTCCAACATTATCATACAATCCGGTCCAACATTATCAATACTATCCAGTCCAACATTATCATACGATTCCCAGTCAGACATTATCATACGATATTCAAGTCGCAACATTATCATATACTAAATCCAGTCCAACATTATCATACGATCCATCCAGTTCGAACTCATGTCCCGTGTCATGACCTCACCTGCACCTTGTTGCCACCGATTATAATTACCTCCTAACAGGTAATTAAAACAATTATCAGGAACATCGGGGATTCGGTTGATGGGCCGAATATAGTTGGCTTTATTATGTTCACATTATTTATATATTTTTTCCCTTCCCTAAACCTCCATCCAACTTTAAAAATCTACTCCCCAAATTCCCCCTTCTAGAGATATGTGTACACCTTCCAATTATCAAATTTTTAAATAAATTAGCCCCTCAAAAGTTCCGCCTTCGAGCTAGATTTGGAGGCCTCCTTATAATTCGTTAGAATAAATTCCTCCAAAATTACATGCTTGCCATTGGTCACCCCAGCAAAAAATGTTGACACTTAAATGACACGAAAAGTCCTGCTATTTGATAAAGAAAATGGGGGCGAAAGGGGTATAAAACAATCGCCAAACTAAGGGTCTGAACGTCCTTAAATTTTAAAAACTAATGGGGCTAAGCATAAGCAAGAATGTGACCCAGAAACAACAACTTCTCTCCCCTTAAAGTAATTATCAGAAACTGCAGGGATTGATTGATCTGTGTCAGTACGATAATGCCCATTTAAAACCCTTCCAAGAATCCTATACGCAATTTCTATTTTTTTTCTAGCTAATAATTCGGTGAAGATATTCAGATTAGGAAGGGTTGATGAAAGAGAGAGGGTTAATTGAGATAAGTTTTTACCCTTTTTATTGTCTAGAAAGTCTTCCTAAGTCGAAAAATTGAACTTGTCAAATGATAGCCAGAATAAAACTGTGACAAATTGCGTCATAATCCTGACTGGGTTAACTTATATTTTGGTTAAACATTAGAATACGTACTAATTACACATATTAGAATAAATAGAACCTCCCCCGTCCCTGTTTTACAACCATCCAAGGTCTAAAAAAATAGAACCCCCAACAAAGTACCATTTATTATGGCCTGCTAGAAGAAGGAAACGCTATATTTGCGGCTCTCACAGAAACGCCCCATGTGAGCGTCCTGGGTTCAAATTATATCCCGGACTGCCACATGCGTTTGTGTTATTTCATTAATCGCGAGCTTAGGAGTAAAGGAGTTAAAGGAGAAAAGGAAAACAACTTGAAATGATGTTCGTCCATAAATTATTGAACGTATCGTAAGCGAAGGAATGACTAAGAGGGTGTACTAGAGCGAGGTGGAAGGACATAGATGGAGAGGGATACCGCAGGAGAGGTGGAAAAGATGGAGTGAGCAAGTATATGAATGAAGTCGGTGCTGGTTGTGAGGAGGGCGGTCGACTGACCAGGGACAGAGGTGCTTGGGGGCGGTTCCGTTTCGTGGCCACCCCTGCGGGGGTCGGGCGTCAGGCAATAGATAGAAGTATCGGATTAAAAGTTCGTTAGTGGAAGGAGCATAAATTAATTCTGGTACAGTAGTATTTATTTTATAAATCCGGGGAGAGGTCCTTCCTTAGGGTTAAGTGCCCCATTAATTACTATTTCCATTCACATATTCATAGCCTCCCGAGAGCGCCAGTTGTGCATGGTTTTAACATGCTCAAGATTGGTATGCAGGATTCAGCGAACACTAAAATAAAAATCGATCGGTAGGCTATGTGCAAACATTCTTTAATCTTTACTGGTCTTCGTGGTGCAATGCATACGGTGGTGTTGGAATTTCGGTGTGAGCGTCCTGGGTTCGAATCCCCGGACTGCCACATGTGTTATGTTTATTTTTTCATAAGTCGAGGTTGTAGGAGTACAGTTTGGTTTAGTGAGTTGGGAGAGAACATAAATAATTGAGGGTCTGACAGAATCGCAATAAACTCGTGGAGGTGTAGCTTTGTATATTCCTGGACTCTCTGATATTGGTACTGAATTTCTAAATAAAATAATAACAGTAATGAAGTAGTGGAAATACTTGGAGTTAAACTAGAATCCCTAAACCTAGCAGTTTATTTTCACAATACAGAGCGCTCCTGACCCAAGATCATCCGTAGAAAATATCAAAACTGCCAGCTCCACATGATAAAATCAGAAGTGGGAACCATGGGAAAAACCGGACACCAAATATTATGTTGGTTTATGAAGATTTTAAAACCTTGCCAAATATCAAGTGGATGGAAGCTAGAAGAGCCACGAGGGTTGAATAACTCCAGAAAAGGCCAATGGAAAGTAGCTACTATTTAGAACATAGTTACAAAAAAAAACGTGTCGACTTAGTTTTAGTCTTATTAGCCAGCATATTGCAAAAACCGCACCAGCAGCGTCGCAACCCATACTTTAAAACGCCTTGTCTCACACTGACTCAATGACCCAAGGACCCCTAGTAATCTAGTGATTAACATATCGACAGCAACATGCTCAGATCATAACATTAATTGGCGCGATCAAAACAATATTCTAGAAAGTTGTACAAGAACCACCCTCAGAGTCTAGACCTAACAACTGGTTCATAATGAGCAAATTTACAAACATGCAACAGCAAAAATATAAAGGTGGTGAATAGGTAGCGTCAGACATGGAGGAAATATATCACTGAGTGGAGATTTAATGAACGAAGCTCGGGAGGTAGGACGACACGCACTCAGAATTTTCCTTCTTCGCTTTTAAAACAAAAACCATGACTTCAAATCTGTAGCCACACCACACATATCAAAAAACAAAGCAAGACAAAGAAGAAAGCCATAAACGGAAGAAGGTGAAGCTGTACAGAAAACAATTACTAACCACAAGAGACGCAGTGCACAAAGACAAAATATTCAGGAAAGTGATCAAAAGGTCAAAATATTGATTATAGAAATTGTGGACATTGAACAACGACT